>CAUYQG010171057.1:0-23979 GCA_963574415.1 Tarsius wallacei | reverse complement strand
CCTTCCAAGTAGCTGGAATTACAGGCGTGCGTTACCGAGCCTGGCTAATTTTTTGATTTATTGTAGAGATGAGGTCTCGCTTGCCCAGGCGGGTCTCGAACCCGTGGGCTCAGGCAATCCACTCACCTCAGCCTCCCAAGGTGCAGGATTACAGGCTGAGCCACCGAGACCGGCTACCTTCTTCATTTCTACTGCCACATTAAGTCCTTGGTATCATAAACCTCAATCCAATTGCTTTTTAGTACAGTTATCCCTCAGTGTCCACAAGGAATTGGGTCTAGGACTCCACTCTCAATGTCAAAATCTGAAAATGCTAGAGACCCTTATACACATATAAAATATTTGCATATAATCTGCGTACATCCTCCCATATACATTAAATCATCTCTAGATTCCTTGTAATACTCAATACAATGTAAATGCTATGCAAATAGTTGTTATACTGCATTGTTTTTTATTTGTATTATTTTTATTGTTGTATTGTCATTTTTATTGGGTTTTTAAAAATATATTTTCAATCCACAGTTGGAACCATGGTGGATACAGAGGGCTGACTGTATTCATCCTTCTAGGTGTCGTTCCTCTGAAATCTAGGAAAATGATGTCAAAATAACACTCTCAAAACACCACTTCTCTTGCTAAATTTTTATTATCTAACTCTTTGTCTTAACTTGCATAATCGCCAAAACATTATTTCTTACTTTCTCCTCAGGTTTGTCTACTTACTGCCAACTCCCACCATATCAAGTGCATCATCTCTTTTACTCACAACTCCCTTTTTCTTTGACAATGAAACATCACCTGCCTACTGCAGGCAGGCAGGCAAACAGACAAATGTGCACACAAACACACACATACAGAAATAGCCATTAATCATATTACCAGCACTAGTATATCTTATTTCAGCTCATGATGCACCTGGTTCCAGAAGCAAACCACACATACGAACCACAATATCATTTCCCTTAAACCCAAATCAAGCCTTCCCTCAGAACTCCAGCTCTAATTTTACTCTTCTTTAAGCACCTACTATACAACTCAGTTTTCTATATTGTCACAAACTTTCAAATAAAGTATCTTAGAATGTCAGATGTACAAAAAAAATCCCAAAGTTCATCAAACTCAGTAATACTGATTTGAATGCACAAGAGTACCACAAACTTACTGACACAGAATCTCCAAGGTAAGAATCCTAGGTATGTGTATTTCTTTTAAAAGCTTCATGAATAATTCTAAGGTCTCTAAAATGAATGAATGAACTAATCAATTAAAACCAAACCTTCTTTCAAAAAAGTTTGCATTTATGAAACAAGTTCATCCCAAGAGATTAACTTTCTTATACTGTAAATACTCAAAAACAATCTCCCATTCCCTTGTGACAAGTACAATTTTACTTCTGAAATTACTTTAAAATGTGGTCTTGAAAAACAAAACAGATAACATACAACTGGTACTAAAGTGTAATCTTACATGTGCATAATTAAGTTTCAAGTAAAGAGTATTTTATTTCCAGTCATATATAAACCATATACAAAATATGCATACATATAAATGTTTCTAAGGTCCATTCTTTCCTAGGGCAATCCAGAAGCCCCCATTTTTAAATGAGAAAACTGACACCCCAGAGCAAAGATAAAGAAACTTGCTCAAGACCATCTACCAGCCTACTGGCAGCAGAGCATAGTGGTTATAAGAACACAGGCTCAGAACTTGAAGCATTATGTATGAGAGAAAAATAAAGCATTTAATTTTTTATAAATTTCTTTCTTCCCTTTCACTATAAGCACAAGAATATTAGATAAATGTATATATGTGTGTATAGATATGTGTGAGTATTACTCATTTCACCTTCGGATCGTTGAGAAAAGTGAGAGAATAATTTATGAGTTGATGGACAACTTAAAAATGAAATAACCAATGCTCAAAGGTAAGTTAGGTGCTGATACCTTTGTTTTTTCCATTGCCTGCCAACCCTACTACCTGCTACCATTCCAACATATCCTCAAATGTTGACTAACCTAAAGGGCAACAAGAAACATGTTACTTGCCATTTTTTACCGGACACAAACAAGTTTTATGCAAAGATGCCACATCTCCTTTCAAAGACCTTTTCCTATCAAGCAACCTGGCTTCATCTAACTTAACACTGTCTATAATGACCCAATACCTCTCATAAGCACCAGATGCTTTCTTTAGAATGTATATATACTAAAGCAAAACTTTTTCCCAGTCTTTTACATTGTGTTCCACTAAATAAGGCCATTTAAAAAAAAAAAAGTTCTTTCTCAGTCAGGTGTGATAGCTCACATCTGTAATCCCAGTGTTTTGGAAGGCTGAAGTGAGAAGATTGCTTTAGGCCAGGAGTTTGAGAACAGCCTGGGCAACACTGCAAGACTTTGTCTCATAAAAAATAAAATAAAATATAAAATAAAATAAAAATTAGCTAGACAAGGTGGTGCATGCCTATTAGTATTAGTTAATCAGGAAGCTGAGGTGGGAGGACCGCTTGGGCTCAGGAGTTTATGGCTGCAGTGAGTTATATAATCTCACCACTCCATTCCAGCCTATGTGAGTGAGCAAGATCCTGTCTTTTAAAAAATAATAAAGTTATCTTTCGCTGGTTTATTAAAGGAAAGAAAAAAAATTATCAAATGATTTGGAGAGGAGAGGTTATTTTATTATTTCATTTTAAATATTACTCAGAAAATAGATTTAGTCTTTAAAAAGTTAAGAGACAGAAGTAGAAAACAAGAAAAAATACTTCCTATTAAAAGATAAGTGGGGATTTTCAATGTTTCTAGCCATCAAAACAGAAAACACAGCTTATACATTTTTCTAGTTTTTTAAATTTTTCTGCTCACTTATGCATATTAACAAGTGAAATCAGCAAAATTATCAGAGACCAGGCAAACAAAAAGTTACAAAGATATAATCACAAACCAGGAAAAAAAAACCTATTCACTCAATGAAAACTAGGCTGACACATTCAGAAAAATTACTACTAAGATAGCAAAGGCCAAAACCTAAATGTAGACGTCCATCAACTCTTAGTGTGACGGCCACTTAGGGCACCCTGCCTCCAAAATATGTACCCTCCGCTCTACTTTATTCTCCACAGTGATCTAATTAAAAAGATCAATGTGTTCTCACGCTCTTGTTCTCCTGTTTGAATTTCTTTACTTGTTCATACTCTATCAGATTAAAATCAGAAATCATCTGATTGATAATCTCTGCAAAACCTAGCTCCAGCCTCCCTTCCCATCTCTCCCCACAAAATCTAGATAACCCAACAAGAATATTCCCTCTGCCTAAAACAAAATTCTCTCATGTTGAGCTATCCATCTTGCAAACTATTTTATGAGAACTAAGATTCACAGAAATAACTTGCCCAAGGGCATATAGTAAGCAATAGAACCATAATTAGGATACAAATTCTTCCTTCAAGTTCTAAACCTTTGTAAGTACCTGTTATATATGTCAAATTTATGAGACCTGTTTAAATATCCAATTCTTCCCATTAGTCAAAATATGATCTTCTCCAAGTTGATTCTTTGGTATACAGGAAAAAAAGATTTGTTTAATCTAAAAAAATTAAATTAAGCTTTACTAAGATTAATATAAGGATTCATATTTGGTCTGAAGGATAAGCTGATCATACATCAGGAACAGCAAGGACTACAGTCAGGAACCCTGGGAAAGAGTGAAGTTCCACAAGCAATAAGGATTTACCTGCCAGCACATGGTGATTCACTGTGGTTTAAGTGTGCCCAGTTTAGTAGGTTTAGGAATTATTTAGTTTTAACTAAACCAACCCTCACAACATGGAGAAGTAGCTTTAGAAACATTCCTGCAAAGACTACAAACAAAATAATGAAAACATAAACCAACAAGAAAATGAAATCCCTCACTAGTTCAGATATTTCATCTACATTATGATGTAAAATAATCTGGTAGGTCATTCACATGGCTCTCACTAAAAATTATTACTATTTTAACAAGAGCAAAAAAGTACACTTAATAAAGTATAAGACTATTTTCTCCCTTATCTTCCTTAACATCTAACCTGCATTAATATATTATATATTCTAATATACTAAATGTCATATTGGCACACATACCGAGGGTACCAAAAACTGTATGTTAAGAGATGTTTGCCTTGGGCAACCCCTTTGGGTCCCCTCCCACTACAGAAGCTTTTCTGTCCTCTCAATAAATCCTGCTTTCTAAAAAAAAAAGAGAGAGAGAGAGAGATGTTTGCCTTAATCAGGTGTCTGGATGCTGATGGTAACCGCTTTGAGCACCTCATGTAATTGCAGAAGTCAAACGTGACTTGTATTCATCTGATTGAATATTACAATTTTAGTACAGTTTTTTCCTTTCTTTAAACATGTATACAATTTTTGTTTACATAACTTATAAACAATTAAGCATATATTGAAGGTGTATGCATAAGATTTTATTAAGAGACACTCAGAATATCCACTGATTAAGTCTTTCTCCTCTTTAGGATGATGAACTTTCCCAGTTTGTTTAGGACTAAGGGAATACTGTAGGCTGAACAATGGCTTCCCTAAAGATGTCTGCATATTAATCCCTGAATATGTTACCTTATATGGTAAACAGACTTTGAAAATGCAATAAGGGACTTTAAGAGAGGATGACTATCCTGAACTGTCTGGGTGGACCCAAGTAATCACAAGAGTGCTTATAAAGGTAAGAGGCAGGAAGACCAGTCTTAGTAGATATGAGGACTGAAGCAAGAGGTTGGAGTGGTGATGTGAGGAAGGAGTCATGGAATGCAAGGAGCATCCAGAAATGGATTCTCCCCTCAGAATCTCCAGAAGAAACCATCCCTATTGACACCTTAATGTATTTAACCTAGTGAGACTTATCTTGGACTTCTGATCCCCCAGAACTGTAAGGTAATAAATGTGTGTTGTTTTAAGACAGTAAATTTATGGCAATTTGTTACAGCGGTAACAGGAAACTAATACAAGGAATTCCTGGGATATGGGATTTTCAGTGTTAAAACCCAGATGAACTGGTTACCCTATCTTTAGATTTTCAGTGCTCATAACATTTGGTACACAACAGGCATAAGAAAAAACTTGGTTGAACGATTTTATTATGAAATATATATACAATATATTCATTACTGTTTTCAAATATCTGTCAAACATATTATTTCATTTCATCCTTTTAACAACCCTGTGAGGTCTGAATGGGTCAGTTTTCCCATTCTGAGGATATAAGAACTAACTTTCAAAAAAGTTATATAATATGTCCAAGAACACATATTTAGTAGATACATACACACACACAAAATACAGGACTTCTAACCTACAGTCAAAGAATCATGGTAGTCAGAAGCCCATGCTACCAGTCAGGCTGTCTAGGTTCAAATCTAAGCTCCAAAACTCCAAAACTCCAAACTAAGCTGCTTAACCTTAACCCAATTAGTTAACCTCTCTACTTCTTCAAATGTAAATTGCAAAATGAAGTTAATAACACCCATCTTATAGGGTTGTGAAGATTAAAGGTGTCATATGACAAGTATACACCAAATACCTGACACAGAGAGCTGACAATAAACAGCTATCATTGTTCTGTGTTGCAGCTATAATGTATTTATACTTAGAATATTTGATCAAGAATCATAAAGCATGCAAGCATCTTTTCTGTAAAGATAATCTAAGATTAGTACTCTAGGCTGGAAGACAACAGAAGAAGGGAGACATAATCAAGATTCATAAAATTATGACAGTATAAGGTGATAACAAAATACAGTAATACTGGTAGTATGAGTGAGGAAACCTTAGAAACTAGAATACTGTATAAACATACAGCACTCGGTTTGCAAAACAGAAATGGAACCCAAAATTTGGGTACAATTTCAGAATGACAGAGGTGCTCATCAACTCTTTTGCAAATCTTCTAATCCTACATTGTTTTGATAGCCACTTCTGTTATGGGAGATGGGGATGCTGGGAAATGACAGCGCAGACCAGACCACAGCAAAAATCAGACCTCCTGTTATGTCAGTGCCATAATTTCAACTTCCCAAGGACGTCTCAAAAGACAAAACACACCCTTTATCAACCATCAGCATGCACCTATCCCCTTCCCAAAAAACCTCAAGCCAAAATATTCTATTTTAATGCCCTTCTAATGGCTTTGCTAAAGAATAATTAAAATATCTCTATATTTCTAAGTCCACACAAATCTCGAAACATGCTAACCCAATTGTTTCTTAAGCTAAAGTTTCTTAAACTTTTCATACTCTTAAACCATCAACATTCGTTTTTCGCTTCAGCAATCAAAAAACTTACAGAACTTTATGACTACTATTTTCAATACTAGGCTAACTGATTTCTTCCCTAAGAGATCATGATCACTACTGCTAATGAATAAAGCTGAGAAAACATACCCTTTGGTATGGTGTAAGCAAAAGAAAGCAAGAAACTCCCCAAAATAATAAAGCATGGTTAATTTAAATTCACAAATGATTTTAAGAACCACATACTATGCCTGATTTTGTTTTCACCATCCAATTTTTAAAAAATCAGTATGTGTCTGACACATACTGGTCTAAAGCAGAAGTCCCCAACCCCCGGGGCCACAGACTGGTATTAGATTCTCACAGAAACAAGAACCCTACTGTCAACTGCCCAAGCGAGGGATCTAGGTCATGCGCTCCTTATGAACGTATATGCCTCATGATTTGAGGTGGAGCTGAGTGGTGATGCTAGCGCTGGGGAGTGGTTGCAAATACAGATCAACGTTAGCAGTGAAGTCTGACTGCACAACCCGCCCCTCCCGGTCCGAGAAAAAACTGTCTTCCAGAAAACTGATCCCCGGTGCCAAAAAAGTTGGAGACCGCTGGTCTAAGGCGCCAGACTCAAGCTAACATTTTTCCAATGATAAGAAATCAGAAAGAGTGATGTGTTTTAAACTTAAATGAAAAGTGTGACCTTTACTTTAATCAGCCATTTCAGAAAGTGCTGATGAAGAATAACGTGGCCTAAAGGTGGGCAAGACCAGAGAGAAAGAGGAAAGAAAAGAAAGCACATAATCTACAAACAGGCAGTTCCTGAAAGAGGTAAAAATGAATACCAAATTTCAGTATCTCACCTACAAATTTAAATTTAAAACGGGTTGAGTGGACCCATCTACTACCGGCACTTCAAGGTACCCAACATAACATTAAAATGTGGAAAAGAGGAGAATGACATTAGTTTTATTAAAAGGGTTCAGAATGAAAGCTAAGAGTTGAAATCTTTTGTTCTCCAAAACTTCTATCATCCTTCCAATCAAAATTCCTCAAGCACGTGTGCCCCCCCCCCCCCCAACTTCCCTGCTTCTGGAATTCGCTGGGCACAGTGCTGGTGCCTTGCAGAAATAAGCTAGGCAGGACACCTAGTTTACTTGGACTTGAACATAACAGCAGTAGCCTCGACTGCAGCAGCATCTCTTCAGTCGAGCGTCACACACTTCTGAAGACATTCCCTGGAGGAGACAAGGGCTCTTACGAGGACACTGACAGCAGTCCTCCGACTTACAAGCTCTCTCGACTCCTCCAAACCTCCCCCCAGCGTGCCAGGGATTAACCGAAGCTCCGCAAAGTGCAAGACAAAGCGTCCTTCCCGCCCTCAAGCCCAGTACGAACCCTCCCCTGCGAGGGAACCCGCCGAAACCACTCCAGACGCGCGACACCCGGAGCGCTCTCTCCAGCTGGAAGGACGCTTCCGGACACCCCACGCGGCCGCCCCAGACGGCCATGTCCCGCGCTGCCGCGGGCGGGGGACTCGCGCGACGCCGTGTGCCCGCGCCGCTCCAGAAGGCAGCGGCCGGCGGCAGACCCGAGCAGCTGGCCCGCCGCCGTCCCCGCCGGGCACAGCCGCCGAGGACAAAGGCGCCGGGCGGGTCCCCGCCGCCCAGTCTACAAATCCCCAAAGACGCCGCGAACATCCCCGCGGAGCCGCCAGGCCGGCGGAGGGAGGCCCGCGGGAAGCCGGCCCGCCCCTCGCGCGGGGCCTCGGAAGCCCAGAGCCCGCAGGACCCGGGGGTGTGCCCAAGGCGCCCGCCGCCGCCCCCCGGACACTCACCAGACCAGGGAGCACAGGGAGAGGCAGGAGACCAGGGCCAGGGCCCGCCGGTGCTGCTTCATCTTCTTCCGCTGCCCCCGGCCGGAAGGCGGCTCATCCTCCCGGCAGCCGCCACTGCCGAGGCCAAGATGGAGGAGCGGCGCGGGAGCGCGGGGACGGGGCCGCGAGGGCTGCGACTGGGGGAGCGGCTCCGGGCGGCTGGCGTCCCGGCCGCCTCTCGGGCCCACGGCGGCGCGCAGGAGCGCCTCACAGGGGTACTCCGGGGACTGCCGCCGCCCGCGCGCCCGCGCCCGCCTCCTGCCGCCGCCCCATGGCCCCCGCCAGTCCCTAGCCCGGCTCCCGGCTGCCGGCGACCAACGGGCGCCGCGCACCCGTCTCTCGGCAGCCAATCGCCAGCTGGGCCGCGCCGCCGAGCTGGAAGGAGACGCGTCACCCACGTCCCGCGGCCTCCGCCCCGCCCGCCCGCCCTCGTGCAGGCCACGCCCCCCGGCGTCCCGGGCGGGGAAACCGGAGCGGGGAGGCCGCGGAGCGCCGTGCGGACGTCGCCGCCGCGCTCAGGCCTCGCCCACCTTGCCCGCCTCGCTCTCCGCGGCCCTCCTCCCGAATGGGCGCCTCCGCGCAAGGCCTTCTGGGAGTTGTGGTTTGCCTCCCAGAACCCTCTTGTCCCTGTCTCGCCTAGAATTCGCGAACCAGCTTTGGAATTGTTACATTCAGTTTTCCTCTTTTGCGTCTGAAATGACGGGGCCTGGGGGAAGAAAACTAGCAGTACAATTTAAAAGACTTTTTCCAGGTGTCAGTGGGCGGGCCCCTTGGTCTAGGTGCTGGTGGGCAGGCGGAAAGGGGCGTGCGGAGATTTCCTCTCACCTGATTGATCGGAGCGGAAAGTCTGTCGCCTTCCTTCACGTCAGCCACGTCGCCGCCCGCGGTTTCTTCCGTTGAGGTCGGCTCGCTGGCCTTCGTCCCGCTGCCTTCGCGCTTGGTTCTCCGCTCTGCTGCCGAAAGGGAACGCAGATGTCCCCGCTGGGGAGCGAGTCCCCAGAGACGCCTCCAGTCCTGTGGCTCCCTGGGAGCCGGGAAGGCGGTCTCCTACACCCCCGCGCTGCGCTGCGGCCGGGGCAAAGTGGCAGCTTCTCGGACTCGGTAACGGCCAGCGTGCCCATGCCAAATACCCACGCCGCCGTGGGACGGAGGCTGCGCTCCTCTGCGCCTTGGAACGTGGCTCCACGCTCCGTGTGTGAAAGTTTCAAAGCAGGTGTTCCTGTTCGCTGGCCACAGAAAATGCCCTCAGTAAAAAGCCCAACTAACTCCTAGTTCTGAGCCTTGGAATTTCTGCATGAACCGTTTTAAGTCGAGTTGGTTGTGATTTATAATCCCAAGGACTGAATGATCTGACCCACTTTATATTTGTTGGGTATGTGTCAGCCTGATGTTAGAGACATGCTACAAAGGATGATGATTTGGGTATTAGAAGAGTTCACCCTAAGCTACTTTTTCTGGCATTAATTGGTGACAGTTCCAGTTATCTGTTGATGTCATATATTGAGTATATGACAATAAAATTACTTCATCTCTTTCCTGTTGTAGGAAGCAAGTGTTTATCTCACCCAGGAGCGTATCACATGATTAATAGGCAAGTTTAAAAAGGAGGTAGGGGCAATAGAAGGATAGAGATTAATTGACGTTCATTGCCATGTTGGGCACCCTTTTCCTCTTACTCCAGGAACTACGTTATCCAGGAGAGGGAACGCGTGCCCCTCAGCTGATCCTCAATAGACCACAACCAAAGAAGTTCTACCAGAATACATGCTCGTCTCAAGCCTGGCGCATTATTAAGTTGCCTCTCCTATCTCCTGTCCTTCTCATCCCAAACCTACAAGCCCTTCTTTTTCACCAAGTCCCTGCAGTGATCTTTTGGAATATACAACCAAAAGGTAGAATTTTGCTTTTTTCTTTATTTCTTTCTTCCTTTTTCCAGCAGTTGTGGAGCTTTATTAACACCCCTGTGGTAGAATTGTCATTCACCTAATTGTTATTCAAGTACTAACTGTTACTATTTCAATCTATAAATGTCCTTTTCTCTTTTTCCTATCTTTATTTCTACAGTTTCACATTAAGGCTTAAATATTCAGTCCTCTGAGCTTTTTTCGTTTTTCTTTTGGTTACTTCTTAATTTCATTTCTCAACTATATTGTTGACTCCCAGGTCTATTCTACTGTCACTTCCAATTTTACCTGACTAAAATAGAACTCATATTCCCCATAAATTAGCTTCTTCACCTGACTTTCTACTTGTGTAAATTCTTTTCTTTTCTAAAACATAATATAATAAGAATAAAAGTTCCATAAAACTGACCTCTGAGAAACTGGTAGATGTTTTAAATGTAATGAGAAAAAGTGAGGGAGAAAATTGTGTTATAACTCAGTTGTGAAATATAACAAAAATGAGTAAGAAGTATATCAAATAAATTTAGCACAAATGAATGCCACCATACTTGAAAGTATAACATATGCCAAAGAATGGCATGAAAGAATAGAGAAAAATCAAAGCGTGTGTTATAACTTTAGGCTAAGTAACCGCCACCTACCACCCTTTATATACTTCAGTGGTTCTCACCCTGGGGCACTTTTCCCCCAGGGTGAAATTGGCAGTGTGTGAACATGTTTTTGCTTGTCATAACTGGGGAAGTGCTACTGGCATTTAGTGGGCACAGGCCAATTATGCTGTTCTATATTCTACAATACACACTATATCTCTTCACAACAAAAAGTATTTGACCCAAAAAGTAAAAAATGCCAAGATTGAGAAACTGCTGTAGCAATCTCCCGATTCAATAGAATCTAGGAATCACTGACCACACAGGATAATGTGTTTGCCCTGCATAGCTTTGGATTAGTCAGGAAGGCACCAAGGACTAAATACAATAAACATGAGTTCTCTCATTCCTTAAACATTAACTACACAGAAACTCTGGGTAGCTGAAGTCTCTGCCCTGATAAAGATCAGATACTCTGTTTGCTGATGGTGAAAAAGAACAAGGAGGTCTTAGAAGAGGAACCTTCTGGCCATCTCCTTTGTTCTTTATCTCATACACAAATCATACTTCAAACACCTTAGAGAAGAACTATCTGTCTAATTTAAGATGGTGGCATTTATGAACAAGCTTTGCTGTATTTTGAATTGGTTAAAAAAAGTATCTGCTTTTTTCAATATTACAAAATTCAGAGATACTATATGTCTCAAAAGGATCTTAGAGAGGAACAGCTGTCACCCAACAACAGATGCTTCCACAGTAAAAGCCAGTCATAACAAGTTTCCTTGAAATTGGTAAAAGAAAAGCTGGAAAATTGAGAGAGACTTTAAACAATAGAAGAGACTAAGTACTAAGTCATGGGAAAAAAGAGTGAATGTGGCAATCAGCACTTAAAATTGTAACTGTATATAAACAAAGTAGGAACAGAACTTTCTTACTTTGTTCCCACATCATCTTATCTATATGTAAATATGTGTGTAGAATAGCGTATACCTGTTTTATTTAATTGCTCCTTACCTTTTAAAAGGCTTGACTACTTCACTAAATCTACCTTAACAGAGCACTGATAATTTTATCACTTCAGAAGTTAAAAGTAGAACTCAGGAGGACATAAGACAATAAACTGCCTCATTAGCACAGCCTGCACAAAGCACAATGTTGGCTTATACAGTTCTTTTTTTTACTGAACATAACAAAAGGTAAGATTTTCCTTAAAAAAAATTATATTTTGTGGTTCCAAATTTAATCTTCTACCATTGGGTTAACATACATGTATTTTGAAGATACATGAATGTTGTAGGTTCATAATGGAATCGACCAGAGGAAGGAAATGTAGGTGATGGAGAAGGAACAATCAAAGACGATCCAATTTCCAGGAAAGTGTGTCATTGCATAAATAGGAAATTGAGGGGTCACAAGTTTGCAGGAAGATTAATTTGGTTTTGGAAGCACAACACTGAGTTTGAGGTTCTATTGGAAGTGTCTAGCAAGAATTAACAAGTATAAGATTCCAAATAGGGAGAGAAAAGTAGCAACTGAAGACAACATATTGTGGGTTCTATCTGCTGTGTCCTTAAGTCAGTACCTCCTGCGTAATGCTCTCAGAGGAAGCCTCCTAAAACATTACCTTCCTCATGTCTTTGATGCAAAAATCTCCTATAGGAGATAAGTCTTAAATATTTGTTGAATAAAGTCCTGCCTCCTTGGCTTAGCATTCAAAGCCTTTCATAATCTAGCCCAGTTGATGGGTCAAGCCTTAAGTCCCATTATTTTCTTTTGTAAATCAGCCTTCTCACCAGACCACACAGCTTATGTCCTGAAACGTCTGTGCCCTCATGACACTTTCTTTAATATTCATTTTTAAATTCCTTATACAGAGAGGTCATGTGTTCAATATATATGTGATTTTTAAATTACAAGTGTCCAAGAAATAATTGTTTTACTTAACTATTTGATTTGTCTGATCACTTTGAATTACAGTCTGCCCTCTAATTTAAATCCCAAGGAATAGCAAGCTCCTAGGATAGGAAAGTTTATGCAAATGACTAATCTAGAGCATCTAGCCAACTATCTCTTCCTTTATAAATTGCCAAATTTGCTTTTTCGCATAACATTATTTGACTTGTGTCTGACTAGATATTTCTGGGTTCTACTTATCTTGTGTAACCTGGAGAAATAAAGTATTCAACAAATATTTGTTAGGCCTTGTATGAAAGGTGCTGGAACAAATATTTGCTTTCAAGAAATTTACAGTGTTCTAGGAGGGAATCTTCACCTTCTTCTGTACTGTACTCCTTTGGTAGTCAGGTGAAGCCCATGGACCCCTTCTCAGAATGTTTATAAAGGTATAAAATTAAAACTTAGCTTGCAAAGGAAACCATTTATACTAAAATACAGTTATCAAACTTTTACCAAAAAAACTTGTATATAATAGTGCTTCTTTTTAATTAATGTATAAATAACTAACAGGTCTCATAACTTTAATAATTCCAAAATAATGATGAGTATAAAAGATATTCCAAGATACCCACAATATGCATAATATGATATGAAAATATCTATGATTACTATTGGTGACAGAGAGATGCTGCTAGTACTAGCACAGTTTGTTACCTCCATTCATAGTAAAATGAAATTCTAAATTTCAGTAAGAGGTATATAAGAACACATGTAATTATTTTTCCAACTATGGGCTGGTGAATTATATATGTGGGTCCCAGATTAAGAAGCCCTACACTAGAGCAATGTTTTTTAAACTGTGGGGTCATAATTCATTAGAGAGTCAAGAAATCAATTTTGAGGGAGTCTAGCAGCACTTTCAAAAAGTAAAAGATAACAATTTAGAATATATCAGGATGCAGCTAAGTAAGGTGATGTATTTTTTTCAGACACTTATTTCAGTAATATATGTGTTATATGTGTGTGTGTACTGTTTTGTACATATACGCATACTAGGTGAAGTGTTTTTTCAGGCACTCTTATTTCAGTGATACATGTGATATGTGTGTGTATGCTGTTATATACATATATGTATACTGAGATACAAGATGTATGTCTTAAAATGGGTTGCAGTCAAATAATGTGAAATCCACTTCGCTAGGGAAAATGAGATATATAAGATATATAGAATAAATGCCACAAATAATATGAATAGTGGATGTCACAAGATTTTAGAGGAAGTTACTTTTTGTGAAGAAATTATCTGGGAAAAACTTGAAAGGAGGAGGCAGATTTGAGGTGGTCCTTTAAGATAAGTATAATTTTCATACAGATATTAGGGGAAATTATTTCAGGTATAGGGAGCAGTAAACCTTAGAATTTAATTCAAAACTAGCTTAACATTCTTTATCATATGCCTTCTATTTTGGCTTGCCCAGCACTTATTTGATATTTTGTGTTTGAAGTAAACAATGAGATAAGTTCTAACCGAATAAAATAAACAGATATTTGTTAAACATATAAAATACTTCACTATAGGTCATGTGAAAATTTTTTGTTGTTGTTGTTTTTGTTTTTTTGTTGTTGTTGTTGTTTTCAGTTGGAGTCTCACTCTGTCGCCCAGACTGGAGTGCAGTGGCTGCTCCCGGCCACCGCAGCCTCGACCTGCTGGGCTCTGGCGATCCTTCCACCTCAGCTTTCCAAATAGCTGGAACTACAGGCGTGCGCTACCACACCCAGCTAATTTTTTTGATTTATTGTAGAGATGAGGTCTCACCAAGTTGCCCAGGTGGGTCTCGAACCCGCAGGCTCAGGCAATCCACTGACCTCAGCCTCCCAAGGCGCGGGATTACAGGCTGAGCCACCAAGCCCGGCTTATATGAAAATTTTAAAGAGTAAGCATTAGAAGTCATCGTCTATGAAGCAAGGCATTCCAGAACATTAAAATGACTAGATACAGTTCAAGTAGAAAATGATCAAAGTGAGTTCAAGATAATTAAATTGAGGTAAAAGTGATGCATTCATTGAATACATGCAATTACCTTTACTCACAAAACCCCATAAAATAACAGGAAAGGTTTCATATGTTTGTTTGTTTGTTTTTTCTTTAGATTCAAGGCATACATGTGTAGGTTTGTTAAATGAGTATTTTGTAATTTGGTGATGTTTGAGCTTCTATTAAGCCTGTCACCCAAATGGTATAGCATGGTACCCAATGGATAGTTTTCAACCCTTCCCTTCTCCCTCCTCCCCACTTTTGAGAGTCCTCAGTGTCTGTTGTTCCCATCTTTACATCCATGTGTATTCAATGTTTAGTTACCACTTATGAGAACACGAGGGATTCAGTTTTCTGTTTCTGTGTTAATTCACTTAGAATAGTGTCCTCTAGTTGCATCCACGTTGCTGCCAAAAGCATGATTTCTTTCGTCTTCATGGCTGCAGTATTCTGTGGTGTATATGTACCATGTTTTCTTTATCCAGTTCACTGTTGATGGGCACGTACGTTGGTTCCATGTTTTTGCTATTGTGACTAGTGCTGTAATAAACATATGAGTGTAGGTGTCTTTTTGATAGAATGATTTAGAATGAGTAAGACCATATTATTTATTGTTTAAAATAGAGCATATTTGAATTATTCACAGTAGCAAAAAACATGGAACCAACATGTATTTTCTTTCTTTCTTTCTTTTTTGAGTTGGAGTCTCACTCTGTCGCCCAGACTGGAGTGCAGCGGCACGCTCCCGGCCACCACAGCCTCGACCAGCTGGGCTCCGGCGATCCAGCCTCAGCCTTCCAAGTAGCTGAAATTGCAGGCGCGCGCTACCATGCCTGTCTAAATTTTGATTTATTGTAGAGATGAGGTCTCACCAAGTTGCGGGCGGGTCTTGAACCCGCGGGCTCAGGCAATCCACTCACCTTGGCCTCCCAAAGCACTGGGATTACAGGCTGAGTCATCGAGCCCGACCCAACATGTATTTTCAAACATATATTTTGTGCTGCCCATCGAAAGTGAACTGGATAAAGAAAATGAGGTACTTATACATGATAGAATATTATGCAGCCATAAAGGAAAACAAAATTATAGACTTGACAACAACTTGGATGGATTTAGAGTCTATAATACTCAGTGATTTATCACAGAATCAAATATCTGAGTACCACATGTACTCATTCATAAGCGGACCCTGAATATTTATCAGAATACTATAAGAAAGGGACTAGCAGTAGTGGGACACTGCCAGGGGAAGGGGGACATGTAACATCAACAAGAGTACCCAAACTTTACCTGTATGATAACCACATATGTACCTAGTCCTGAATGTGTACCTCACATCTTTAAAATAAAAATAAAATAAAACAGAGCATATTTGAAAGCACTGGGGCTCGGAAAATGATTCCCAAAGGTATGGTGCCTTGTCATGCTGAGTACTTTAGACTAAAGGAGATTGGAATGACTCAGAAGCAAAGTCTTTCTCTGATGTTTTCCTGTACTATTGTCTCTTGTCCCTCTTTCTTCCCCGAGGCAGGTCATAGAACTCCTCTTCTCTAAAGCTAGTCATAAAACCTAGAAACATTACTCTCGGCCAGGTATGGTGGTTCAGTCTGTAATCCCAGCACTTTGGGAGGCCGAGGTGAGAGGACTGCTTGAACTCAGGGGTTCAAAACCAGCCTGGGCAACTTGCTGAGACTGCATCTCAACAACAAAAAATCACAAAACTAGCTGGGCATGGTGGCGTGCATGGAAGGCACAACAGACGTGGGGAAAATGAACCCTAATTTAGTCATGGGAAATGGCAAAATATGTGGTGCAGAATCCCTCCAAAATTATTCAGGAAATAACAGCACCGACTCCAACTGGCAGCAAGATTAAAAGTAAATGTGTTTGGTGCTGGTGGTGGTGAGAGGGGATTGCAAATTAAGAACTAGTCAGATACCCTTCCCAACTTCCAAGCATTTTTATGACAATTAGGGAAATTTGAATAAGAACTGGAAGTTCTTAGATGTGATGATACCACATGTATCAAATTAGGAAATGTTCCTAATTTGAGGAGATATATGATGAAATATTTGAGTGAAGTCCACGATGATGTCTTACCTGCAAAGGTTCAAAGAGACAGGAAGAGGGAACAAATACAACAAACTATTAACTATTGTTGAATTTAGATGGAGGATACAGAGGTAGCTGTTGTGCTAGTCTTTCAACTTTTCTGTATATTTGAAAATTTTATAGTAGCAGTTTGAGGGAAGGAAATGAATTAGGACATATTTAAGGCTGAGATTCCAGCCATCTTCCTGCACTGACAGCCGTTCTCTCATTCTCTAAGCAGATTGGAAATCTCTGAGAAACCTAGTTATTTCAAGTCAAAATAAACAAAAGATGACTGAGATATGACTTTTCCCAACTAGTTCACCCCACAGGGAAGGTCATAGTCAGTCAGAGAATCTAATCAGGATTTTAGTGTTTCAATCTTAAAAATGAGCAGATAACTAATGATTGCCAGGTGTAAGAAAATGCTCTAACATGGAATACAGAGATGAAAAAAAAAGCAGGGAACAAAACAAAATAAAAAATTAGGAGTAAAAGAAAAACTATAATGAGAGGAAAACTTTTAAAACTTCTAACATTGTCAGACATTGCCACCATAAAATAGGAACAGGATATTATAGGAAAGGCACCCATCTAGAACACAATGACCAAAATGTCTCTTGTAAAATAAAGCTATGAAAGCAGATATTAAGAACTCAATAGAAGAGTTAGAAAATAAAGCCAAAAAACTATCAGAATGCAGAAAATAGAAAAAAAGACAAAGGAAAAGGACAGAAGATTCAGTGCGCATATAAGAGAAAGAAAAGAGCCGGGCTCGGTGGCTCAGCCTGTAATCCCGCGCCTTTAGGAGGCTGAGGTGAGTGGATTGCCTGAGCCCGCGGGTTCGAGACCCGCCTGGGCAAGCGAGATCTCATCTCTACAATAAAATCAAAAAATTAGCCGGGCATGGTAGCACGCGCCTGTAGTTCCAGCTACTTGGAAGGCTGAGGCAGAAGGATCGCCGGAGCCCAGCAGGTCAAGGCTGCGGTGGCCGGGAGCGGCCACTGCACTCCAGTCTGGGCGACAGAGTGAGACTCCAACTCAAAAAAAAAAAAAAAGAAAAAAAGAAAACTTTGTTTTTAAGTCTGGAAGTCAGCAAACTGCGAGCTTTATATTTATTAGCAAACACTCTATATTGCAGATTGTCAGCTTAAGGACCAGGTCTGGAAAGTGTTTCTATCCCTACTTGTAAGAAAATTCTGCATTCTTGTTGTTTAATTCTATATTTCAACTTAGTAGACAAGGTCACTCTAGTTTCAACCTGATAGCAAAGTCAATTTTAAAAAATAGCTAATTTTAATTTTGAGGAATAACTCCAGGTGGCTATTTACTTTCAGTTATTCCAAGTTTTATATTGGGGTATCCTCAAAATTTTTCTGGAAAATTGCATTTACTTGTGTTTATACATTACCTCGGAAACAGGTCACAGCACCAGCAAGTGTAGAAAATGATTACATATAGTGACACACTGGGGTGAGTGACGAGGCTGCTGGGACTGGAGGCCACTGCCCATGGCCTCTCGTCTAGTCAGCTGGCCTGAGGCCTTGGAAATCACTATTTGGGCACACCTAGGGTGTATCCTTCTAAGCCAGGGACTATGGAACCACCACAAGGAGCTCTGGCCTCAAAGAATAAGCTGAGCTGAGATTTGAAGAAACTTAGAGATTGTTATAGAGGCATAGAGATTTTTACGATCACTAAAACCTCCATTACTTATTTCAAAAGAAAGAAGAATCATACCACAAATCATAATTGCCAATAAAAATCATATATATAATAAAAAGGTCTACCCAATAAGTTAGTCTACTTGATAAACGAACAGAATTTTGAAAGAGTAAGAGAGGTTTATAAAATATAAGACATTAATGTCACAGTCATTGCAAACTTTGTATTCACATGCTTTTATACAAATGTTTTCATGGTTCAGTTATAGCATTTATGATATGGAAAAAGAACGTTAAGAAGGGCATGTGTCTAATGACTTATTACATTCAACTAGGCTCGATGAAAAGTAAAGGATTCAGGAAGATAAAAATAGGTAGTTCACCTACCTTTGCTGGAATTCTAGTTAACAGATATAATCATATAATAATAATGATATATAATAAGAGAAGCACAAATCAAGTTTATAGGCGTTTAAAGAAGAAACAACACTCATAATGGAAAAGAATAATTATTAAGGGAAATGATAGCTTTTAATGGATGGGCTCTCCACATACTCCTATATCAACAGGGGAAGAAGAGGGGCAGAGACAGTAGGGGAGTCCAAGTAAAAAGCAGCTCAAGCAGCAGCAGCGAGAGGGAATGTGTACCCTTGTATTCAGGACTCAGAGGCTGGGTCTGTGTGGTTCTATTATATAAATACAAATAAACATATGATATTAATACATGTAAGTGAGTAGAGTGAGATAACATTGGGAGGCTAGTGGATCTGACAGGAGCATTAGACTCTCAAGCATCCTGTAGGCACTAGGTTTGGCAAGTCATGGATGCCACATGAGCTTTTTGAGCAGGTGAGTCCCATGATCACGGCCATGAAGAAGGGAGGACGACCAGATCAACCCGTGCAGAAGAGATTTGAGAAGATGGGTGTTGCAATGATATGGATAACAGACAAAGAGCTCAGGAACTGCCCTTTCATAATTCCAATAAGCTGTAGTATTTTGTGATTTCATTCTTGAAACAATCCCCCTAAAACACGTATTATATATGAGGAGACTGAGACCCAAATCTGTACTTGGGTGGACCCCACATTTCCAGCTCTTTCTGCTGCACTGCAGAAAGACTAGTGGTAGGTGACTAGTGTCAGGGGAAGATGGAAGCAGGGATACCGAGGAAGGAGCTCAATGAAAGTGGACTGCATCACTAGGAATGGCATTGCTGGAATGAGGAAGCACTCCGATGACACTGAGGATTTGGTGCTCAGAGAGAAACATTCTTCTCTCATGGAGTCTGAATTGGGACTCAGGCTGCTAAAGTGTATCAGATATTTGTGAGATATTAGGTATAAATATATAGATTTGTGGGTATTCCTCACAGAGGTGATCGTTGATGAGCAAGACAGAGCCACCAAAGAGAAGCCTGCTTATGGGAGCAGAATCTTAGGGTCCCTCACATGTCAGGAGGTACAAGGAGGGAGTAATAAACTGGGATGAGAATAGTTACAAACTAATATTCAGGTTTAATGGTTTAGTGTCTTGGCAAACATTAAGCTGAAAACAGGAGTTTTACAAATTAATGTCCACATTCATAAAATTAATTTTAATTCTCTTAATTTAAAATAGTTGTTGAATGGTTCCTAACATTTATTTTTACTGTAAAAATAATGTGGGATGAAAAGAAGAAGTAAACAAATAGTAAAAAGTGCTACCTGAAGTTTCTTTTAAATTTGAGAATGATCAGCATTTTACCAAATATTTCTAAATTGGGCAAGGCAGGGTAAGTCAAGATTGCAGCAAACTGCTTTTAAGTTTTTGCTGTGGCAGAAGCTGTGACAGTTTTCTTAAGGTCTTATCTGAAGAGCAATCTGATAAGATGAATTATGATTATAATTATCTCCATAGCAACAGGATTGAATATAGACATCTGGTATACATACATACTGTATACACAGCAGTACTATATCTAGCATATACATTGGTTCTGTTAGATCGCAGTTGTTCCTCCTTAATTCTGCCCACAAATTTCAGCAGAATTGTTACAGAGCTGTAAACTAGAATAGGTAATAAAACTCATGGTTTCTGAGAAGATTGGATGCTATTTGAGATATTAAGCAAGAAGTAGTCTCTCTCATCTATGGGCTGTCTTCAAATTCTAATTTATTTCCCTGGTTTTTTAGAATTTATCTGAGATGACTTGGCAAGAACAAATAGAAATTCAGATGAAAGAAGTCAATACCTAGTGCCACCTACTGTCAACATTAAACTCAGTGGTTGGTTTTAGGTGAACAACTTGTGTGAACACACAAATGTAACATTATTTGCTATGCCCAAAAACATTCAGTGAAAACCCTTGCTCTAACCTTGTGAAGAATTTAACCAATAACAATATAATTCCTTATAGGGTATTCTGATAACATCTGATAGCAGAAAATAATAGAAATTCTAATGGTATGGAAACCTTTTTTTTTGAGTTGGAGTCTTACTCCCTTGCCCAGGCTAGGTTAGAGTGCAGTGGCACACTCACAGCCACCCCAGTATCAACCTGCTAGGCTCTGGCGATCCTTCTGCCTCAGCCTTCCAAGTAGCCAGAACTACAGGTGCTCACTACCACACCCAGCTAATTTTTTATTTATTGTAGAGACATGGTCTCACCAAGTTGCCCAGGCTGGTTTCAAACCTGTGAACTCAGGCAATCCATTCTCCTCGGCTTCCCAAAGTGCTGAGATTAAAGGCTGAGCCACTGAGCCCGGCTGGAATAGAAACTTTTAAAAGCACTATTTGTGATGAACAAATCCTTGTGGTTTGGAATAAAAAAGGTAAAGCAGATGCTACCTTCTATGCAAATCTTCATTATAAAATAGTGTGAATGTTTTCTCTTTAGAAAAGAAATGTGAATTTTACATGGACATATTTGGATTTCTAATAATGATTACATCAGGCCTTAAAATGCAGCAGTTCAACAATCAAAGGGTCTAACTTATTAAACTTGCCTCTAACAAAGAAAAAATATTTGTACCCATAGTGATTAACTCACCATTCCACTAACTGGACCTGAGGAGAAAGCAAATCAAAGTGAGCTAAGACTTCACCTTCCTTCCTGACACCACCCCACCAAGTAGTATATACCTGCATGTGTAAGTGGTAGCTAATACCCTTGAAGGATTAGAGGCAGTGAAAATGGACTCCTGCTCAGGAAGGGAGTTGCTGGGATGGCAAGGTCAGGACTATAGAAGATCTGTTTCTCGGCAGTGCCTGGTTTTATATCAAACTTGCTCAAATGATACCCAAGTTGTGTCTTATGCCCTCTGTGGAACAGGAAAAATGGGGATTAGAGAGCTGAGTGTTGGATAATGATAAACCATTTCTTTGTGCCCAACTAGTAAAAGCCCTGCTTCTCTTTAAACGTCTGCTGAAAAAAGATCGTATTTTGATAGCCCATAAATTGGCTAGAGACATTTGGCATGGGTTGCCTTTTCATTATCAGCCAAGTCCAGAAACAATAACTCATCATTTATGAGAAAGCACAAATTAAATTAAAATTTTGCAACCTTACAGAGGGCATAGTCCAACTTCCACCAATGGAACAGAGGCAAGGGACTGTATTCCACTTTTGTGTTAATTTATCACCTTATTATTGTTATATAATTATTATCAGTAGTAGTAGTATAGGCCAGTGCAACACAAAGGATGATCTGCAGACCACCATTCCTGGAGCGCTGGTGAGATATGCACACCCTCAGAACCACACTGAACCTGCTGAGTCAGGATGGCTGGGTCCAGCATCGTTGTTGCAGTAAGTTCTGGGTGAGCCCAATGTCCCCTGAGGTTTGAGAAGCATTGCTTTGGACGATGAGGAAGGCACTCAAGGAAGACAGTGGTGCAAAGTAAGCAAGCATTGTGATTCTCTCTTCCTACTGAATCTAAGTCAAAAGAAAACTACTCAGAAATGAAATGAAGAGCCTCTTGATCTCCAGAGAAGACATCATCCTGAGGTAGAGAGATCTAAAGAGAGAAGGGACGGTCATCTCCAGAATGACATTCTCCCTGGGACAGGCTCACATTCACTGTGTTAGAGGACACCACCTTCCAATACAAATGTTTTGCAGTGTTCAAGACAAACTTTGCACCACCAACACCACCCTTGCCTTCCCTTGGTGGGAGTATTTGCAGATAAATATCACAATTGCTGCATCTCCGGTTTAAGTCACCAATGCTGCAAACATTTATGATGTGGCTGTCCTACAGCACACGTTTTTTTCAGCGCATTCAGTCTTCATTCACCATTTGTAGACAAAGCAACTGTGGTTCCAAGAAGGAAATGCTACGTATAGATTAAGTGTAATCTTTACTTGTAAATGGAAGTTTCCAACTCAGCATCCGGTGACTAAAGAGTAATGAATCTTAGAACTGCAGCTACAGAAATAGGCAGCCCATCTCCTGGAAACAGAGAAACGCGGTCCCCTGGAGGACAGAAAGTTACTTAGGACAATAGTAGTAACATTTGCTATCTGAATAATATTAGCCAGGGAAATATTGGGGGGAAAGCTTTAGAAATATTATGTTTCACATTGTAGCAACATAAAATCAGAGGGACAGCTATTACCATCCTTCCATTTTAATAACCTCAAAGCCTAAGGGTATCTAATGAGACTGAGATAAATGGAGATCATTATTTGGTGAGTTTGACCAGTTTGAAAATTGGGCCACTTAATTATCTCCTCTGTGGCCATTCTATTTCCCAACTAGCACTGTTTTTTAAAATGATTCTTTTTCACTCATACACATTTCTTTATGGAGAAAAAAGAAATATCTTATTTGTGGTGAATGATGTTATTTTTTAATATTTTAATCTATTTGCCAATAAATAAATATCCTAATCTTCATGGAAACATATTTTTATTTTACATTTTTAGTAGATATCATAACAGCTTTTGATTAAATCCAGATGATTAATCATTATTTTCATTAATTATCTAGACAGAGATGTGCGTGTATTACATTTCTCCTTCCTGACAACAGAAAGTTTCTTGACAAACTTGATTAATTTGTTTTGCATCCAAATTAAGTGATGCATAAAAATAAATAACAACCATTTCTAGAAATCTGAAGAAAAATTAATCACTACTAAAGATAATACTAGAAAAAACATATTAAAAATTTGTTGAGACAGTTATTGACAAAAAGAGAAAAAAATCTTAGTAAATATTATGGTAACCTGAAAGTTTTCTCAACTTACATTATCAATATGTAAATGTGAAGCAATACGATGGTTGAAGTGAGGAACACTATACTCCTAGTCACAAAACTAATACATATTGACAACCGAGAGAAAATTGAGCAGAACTGGAGCACCAATATAAATTCAGTAAGTGCAAAAGAAGTCAGGTCCACTATGGAAAACTGAGTTATCTATAAATCCAGCTCTCAATAAAATATTTGAGGATAAGCCGGGCTCGGTGGCTCAGCCTGTAATCCCGCGCCTTTGGGAGGCTGAGGTGAGTGGATTGCCTGAGCCCGCGGGTTCGAGACCCGCCTGGGCAAGCAAGACCTCATCTCTACAATAAATAAAAAATTAGCCGGGTGTGGTAGCGCGCGCCTGTAGTTCCAGCTACTTGGAAGGCTGAGGCGGAAGGATCGCCGGAGCCCAGCAGGTCGAGG
>CAUYQG010171052.1:0-38880 GCA_963574415.1 Tarsius wallacei | reverse complement strand
TGGGATTAATGGTGGTGGGTATCTATCTGAGGATGGGGAGACACCTCTTATCAACAAGGGTACCTGAACGAAATATTTTTGTATGCCTAACCCCTAACTGTACCCCACAATAACATAATAAAATAAAATAAAATATAAAATAAATAAATAAATAAATAAATAAATAAATAAATGTTTATTGACTTGGGGGGGTAAAAGTGCAAGAGATCATTTAAAGATACTTTATCCTGTTAAGTATTTTTAATATCAGGCACATTCTGTCATTTGCAAGGCAAGAGAACCATGAAGCTCATGCACTTTTATGTCTAAATATGTATGAGTTACTCATCAAGACAACAAACTTTTAAATAAATTATTTTCTCTTTTACTACTTTGGCCATTACAACTTCAAATGACCTAGAAGACCAAGTTCAAGTTTTAAATTGTTTTAATGTCTCAAAGTTGCACACATGCATGTGTGTGAACACTCCTGCCCTCACATCCAAGCTCCAGCCACCACTTATTCTTGTAAACTGCCAAGACTTTACCACCCTCAGGGCCTGGAGACATATGCATCAGTGGGATGGGCCGCCCTTCATAGGACAAACCTAAGGAAGACATCTATCTGCCCAGGACTTGGAAGTAAGGTCAAGGTTGTTTGGACAGAAAAGTCCAGGGCCTTGCATACCCAGGTTGAGGGCTAGAAAGTGAGGTAGGGACTAAAGGTAATCACTATCTTTTTGCCCCCGGACTTCTCACACAGGGAGGGGGTGCACGTCAGGAAGAAGTCACAACAGGGTGGGTCCTCCTAAGCACAGATTGAACATAGCCCATGAAGTCTTGGTTACCCTTTGAGGCTATACTCTGAAGGTCAACTTAAATAACATTGAGCCTAATTCACTACACAGTCATAAATTACAAATTATAGTGGCTTTGGGTATAGAGGCGATCAGATTTTATAGACTCAAGTTTATACTCACAGCTGTGCTCCCAATGACCCTCTCCAGTCCCTACTCAGCCTTCCTCCAATTCCTTCCAACCACTCCCAGCCAGCAATCCCCAATGCCACTCTACACCCAAACAGCAATCTCCCTCACGCTTGCCAGCCTTGTCTCTCCCAGGCCCCTTATCAAGCATTTCTAACGAGCCGGCATTTACTTTCTTTCCAGTGATGAGATCACCTTTCTCCAGGAACAAATGGGTTAATTTATACCGTTGTGCTACTGCCTTAAATAAAAATATTAGAAACTTACCTATTAGAAATATGAAGGTCACCACAAAAAAAGAGAGAGAGAGAAGGGGATATCATCATGGCAAATGTTAGTCATGACTTGTACTGAGAGTCTAGGGACCTTTTAGAAAATCATTTTTCTCATGTTGCTGCCCTTTGCATCTGGCAAATATTGATTTGAGTTGTGTTTTGAATAACAGTGAAAACAGCGCCTTAGTTAGGAGTTTACTCATAGATGCAAACTACTTAAACACCTCAGAAAGTTGAAAGAACCCTGCACTCACAATTCTAAGCCTGGATAGCACATTGTTAGCATTTGTGTTCTTTTCAGGCAGGTGCTCTCTCCTATGTTATAAAGAGTCATAGAATTCTGGATTGAGAAGAAACCTTTCAGATAATCAATTCTAATCAACAATTTCACACTTGAGAAAACTGAGACTTGGAGCTATTATGTGAGCCCAATGGCAGACAGGTTATTAGAGAAGGGTTGCGAGTTTCCACTATAAATGGTTTGGATGTGGTCACCAATGGGGCTCTTCTAGGTCTAAAAGTCATTGCTTTTTTTTTTTTTTTTTTGGGTTGGAATCTCACTCTGTCATCCAGGCTGGAGTACAGTGGCATGCTCACGGCCACCACAGCCTCAACGTGCTGGGCTCTGGGCAATCCTTCCTCCTCAGCCTTCCAAGTAGCTGGAACTACAGGCGCACACTACCACACCCAGTTAATTATTTGATTTACTGTAGAGATGAGGTTTTTCCAAGTTGCCCAGGCTGGTCTCGAACCCCTGAACTCAGGCAATTCTCTTGCCTCTGCCTCCAAAAGTGCTGGGATTACAGGCTTGAGCCATCGTACCTGGCCTGTCACTGCTTTTTAAGATCAACACATTTCCCTGGAATAATTCTGTGAAAGCAGGAAACCTTATAACCGAATCCTTTCTCTCCAGTGCTCAGAGCACTAAAGTTTTCTGCTGTATTTGGAGCTTTGTCTGCAAACAGCTCAAAGGAGATCCAGCCCAAGAGCTCACCATCGACAACGAAGTCGAAGAACATGGTGGGGTTGACCATGACTGACAGAAAAAGGACAACTCTGATAAATTTGACTTGTTTTATCTTGAACTACCAGATCATTCCTTCTTTAGCTCAGAAGAGCACCCTCTCCATCCCATTTGCTCGCAGTATCCCTATAATCTTTGTGCTCTCACTACAATTCTTTGGCTTCCATATTTTCCTTATTCCCTTCCACGTCTAGTTGGATTGCAAAGAAATAAAAGCTAAATAACAACAACAAAAAAAGATCAACACATTTCAGTAAACCAACATCTTAATTTGCACAAGCATAGTTCTTTCAAATAGCCTCTTCTTGTTGAAAAAAATGGTTTTGTAAAAAAAAATCAAGTATTTTCCATTAATTAGGAAAGCTGAGAGATGACCAAAAAAGGAGTCCGGAGAATTGGCTCTGGACTCTGTTCCAGAACATTCCATGGTGGGCCTTGGACAAATAGTGTCAACTGACCGCAGCAATTTGGCTGTTTATAATTATATAGTCAAAGCACTTGAAAGGGCCCAGCAATGTATAATTATATAGTCAAAGCACTTGAAAGGGCCCAGCAATGACAAAAGTCCTTGAGTGACTGAGACCAAGACAATTTGAAATCTTCCCTTGGAAGGAATCCTAGGATTTTGCTACAAAGAATAGAATGGAATTTGGAGGAGGAGATGTATATTTTGATGGAAAAAATCTGACCAATCATATACTGATGGACCATCAGCATTTGACACTCTCTTAGTACCTGTTTCCAGGACATACAGACCAAGGGAGGATGTCCATAATTGGTGGGCTGACATTTTAACACGGGAAAACAGCTTCAATTAGCGTTCTTTGCTGAGTCCTTCTAAAAGCCAGCAAGAAATCTTTAGTAATACACTGCTAATGGCTTTTTAAATTTCTAATTAGTCTGGCCATCAGGTACTATCTGGAGAATATATTTAATTAAGATAATATTAAGACCATGACTGAGCTATCTGTAATGCCAGGCATCAGGGTGAAAATTGACCCTTGTTATGTTAGCATGAATTGTAGATAATAGACCAAGAAATGTCTGCAATTGGGACTGTTAGCCATGGAGCCCAAATGGCCCCTGCTAACAAGTGTGTCTCAAACACTGTCCTTCCTGGAGCATTCACCATACTGCCTTTAACCTGACCCTGGATGACACACTCCTACTCATCCCCTCAGGGCCCACTGAAAGCCTTGCCCTCTCTGATCCTCCTATTGATTGTGTGCATTTTCCATCTGAGTGAGGTAGACACCTCCCCCACCCCCCGCTGTGGCAAGGACCATTTTATCCCCCGCGGTGCAGCAAAGGGAGGTCAAAAGACAGTGAGGCCTCCATCAATCAGGGTCACAGATGACCATTTGGGCACCACCATCCACTCAGCCTGTTGGATATGTCATATGAGTGAGAATGAACTCTTCTTTTGAGCCACTGTGATGCTGGGGTTATTTCCTATGGCAGTAGAACCCAACCTACCCCAATGGAAACACTCAGTCTTCTCAATTAAGTTCCAGGAGAATCAAATCCAGTCCTCAAGCCAAAAAAAGGTTTACAGAAAGCCTTTGGCACTTAGAGTCACCTTTTAGAATTAATAGGACCTCTAGTTCTTCCAGAATTGGAACACAGAGAGTACCATGATATATAGGATTATGAAATATAATTCTAAGAGAGTTGAATGTACAACAGCACTTAAGACTCTGCCAATTAATTTGAGACTGGAGAAATAAGCCATGACTAATCAACCCAGAGCATGCTAGACCACTGCCATGAACACTCATAAGAAATATCTTCACAGTCAGATCAGTGGTCAATGCAGTCTGATAATTTGTCTCAGACTGACGTAAAATTTCATCCCACTTTTCTGCCTGTATATTGTTCTAACCTAATTTCCTACCATTTTGTTTCCAGCTACTTTTTACCCTCAAACAACCTTATAATTGTTATAATTGGGTACATTAAAGCAGACAGAAGTTTATAGGGGGAAATTAGATCAGTTCAGGGTATTGCCCTAACCAATTAAGGTAATCATCTTGAAATTCAAAAGACACAACCAGAATTCAGAACATCCTACAGTCACATCACTTCTTGTCATGTGCACTGTGCTGTCTATAATTAATAATTGCCATTACAGAAATGAGTATGACATCAGCCAAGGCAGAGGAAATGGCAGGGTTCTATTTAATTCAAATCCACATAAACATGGCAGGTTCCAGATGCCTTAGAACTCAGCAACTACCTCAGTCATTCTCAGTTGATCGAAGGACTCTCCTTGAAATTGTCTACTGCTTTGTCCCAGGGATAAGACAAGCTCGCGGTCCTCCTTCTATTCCTCCTTCTTGGTATCCTCAGTGGACCCTGCCTCTTCTACCTTCCCTTAATTATTGACATTCCTCAAGGGCCCCCTCAGCCTACTGCTTTTCTTTTGCTCTCCCTGAGTGGTCTTACCTACTCTCATCCACCAAACATATCCAATGATGCCCAAATCCCTCTCCTGCACTCCCAACTCATATATCTTCTGCACACCCTCGCTTGGATATTCCATAGACACTCAAGGTTCAACATGCTTGAAAACAAACTTGTCACTGCCTCTCAACCTCCTTCCCCATTGGTGTTCACTATTTTGTTTGGATGATGTAGTGGTTGACTGTGTCCTTCCAAAAGACATGTCTACCTGGAACCTCAGAATATAAATTTTGGAATAAAAGTCTTTGCAAAAGTAACTAAGGGTCTCAAGATAAGATTTTCCTGAATTGAGAAGGGGCCATAAATCTAATGACTAGTGTCCTTGTAAGAGAAAGACAGAGGGGAATTTGAGACACAAAATAGAAGGCCATGGGAAAACAGGTAGAGATTGGAGGGATGCCTCTACAAGCCAAGGATACCAAGGATTGCCAGACCCATCAGGAGTGGAACAGGAAAGAGGAGTTGGTTAATGAATAGAATAATACAGTTACATAGAAGAATAAGATCAAGTACTTGGTAAACAATAGGGCAGCTATAGTTAATAATTTATGTATATTTCAAAATAACTGGAAGAGTGGAAATGGAATGTTCCCAACACAAAGAAATGATAAATGCATGAAGTGATAAATACACAATTGCCCTGGTTTGTTCATCACACATAGTATACCTGTATCAAAATTTCACATGTATCCCAAAATTATTATGCATCCATAAAACTTAAAAAATACAGAAAAAGTTTTAAAAGGAGTGGAGTAGGAAAGAGTCGTGGAACAAATTCTCCCTGAGAGCCACCAGGAGGAACCAATCTTGCTGACACCTTTGATTCTGGACTTCTGGCCTCCAAGACTGTGAGACATTTCTGGTGTGTTAAGCCCCCAGGATGTGGTAATCACTTACCCCAGGACACTAACACAGATTCCTGCTGCCTCTAGCCATCTAAAACCTGGCAGAGCCTTCCTCTCTCTCCCTTCCTATTCCCAATCACCAAACCTTGCTGGCTCTTTCTCCAAAATATCCCCCATACCTGCCCTCCTCCCCCACCAGTCTCCACCCTCCTCATTGAAACCCTCACTGTCCTTGCCGGGAGTCCCATGAGAGCCTCCGCACGGGTCTACCTGGCCTCCATCTCTCTCTCCTTCAAATCCAAGTCTTCACAAAGATACCAAAAATACCTTTTCCAAACACAAAGGAGAAAGTCACACTCAGCAGCACAGACTCCAAGAGCTCTGAGGTGGAGCTCACAGCCCTTCCTTGCCTGGCCTGTACATTCCTCCAGCCGCATCTCATTCCACTACTGGCTTTCCATTCTCCCTTGGACAACACTTCCAAACTGCTACAGTTCTCCAAATTCTCTAGGTTGTTTCTCACCTTCTTGTATTTTCTCAGATTCTTCCTTACATCTGGACCACCTGTCTTCACCCAGAACCTTCTACATCCTTTTCGTGTGACTAGCTACTCGGGTTTTTTGTTTGTTTATTTTTAGGGATAAGAGCTCTCTCTGTCACTCAGGCTGGCGTGCAGCGGTACGATCATGGCTCACCGCAGCCTTGAATTTCTGGGCTCAAACGATCTTCCTGCCTCAACTGCCCAAGTAGCTGGGACTACAGGCTTGCACCTGGTTGGTCTCAAATGCCTGACTTCAGGTGATCCTGCCACCTCAGCCTCTCAAAGTGGTAGGATTACAGGTGTGAACCACCATGCCGGCCTACTCAGTTTTTAATATTCTAGCAGAAGTCCCCTCCCTTAATAACTGTCCTCCTCTGGCTGGGATTCAAATATACCCAAGAGTGTTGGTCAAAATACTTAACATCTAAGCACCAATCAAGCACTGGAGATGCTGGCCACAGCACTGGGCCAGGATCCTGAGGCAACCCCATTCCCCACCCCCCCACCAAGTTTAACCCTATAATTGCTGAATCCTGAGGCAGAACAACTGGAGCAGCAATAGCAATGCCTACTGTCTAAACATCAGCTCTGTCTCTATTTAAAATGTTATGCCTCCAAAATTGTGATATAATTATTTCCATTTCTATCACCCCACCAGGCTATACACTCCTCTAGGACAAATGTCCATGTCTTAATTCATCTTTATATCCCTAGTAGCCAGCACAACATCTGCCATAAGTAGATGTTCTATGAGGCTTAGCCAAGTGCATGAACAAGAGAGTGAATGGATGCATGGGTGAATGCACTGGCTCTAACAGCAAGAGGATTAGCTTTCATTGATTAGAATAGAAGCACTTAAGTTACAGCAGAAAGATTTTGTGTTGATTCAAAGAAATGTTCTTGTAACCCGCAGCAACGCAGTAACCCCAAATTGGAGAAGGCTTGTGCATAATGTTTACCTGTTCCAGCGACATCACTCGGAGATCCAGCAGGGAAAGACTTTGGTGGGTTAAAACTTAGGGAGGCACCGATGGTGGCAGATCAGTGAAGAATCGCACTTCAGGGCAGTATAGCAAGGGGTTTTATAATCAAAGTAATCAAGTTCATCATTCAAATTCCTATCCAGTGTTTACAATTACATGGATTAAAATTGATGACTAGGCTGGACTCGGTGGCTCAGCCTGTAATTCCAGCACTTTGGGAAGCCTAGGCAAGTGGAGTGCCTGAGCCCGTGGGTTTGAGACCAGTCTGGGAAACTTGGTGAGACCTCGTCTCTACAATAAATTGGAAAATTAGCTGGGCATGGTGGCGCATGCCTGTAGTTCTGGCTTTTTGGAAGGCTGAGGAGGAAGGATCACCGGAGCCCAGCAGGTCAACACTGAGGTGGCCGTGAGCATGCCACTGCCCTCCAGTCAGAGTGACTGAGTAAGACTCCAACTCAAAAAAAAAAAAGAAAAAGAAAAAGAGTGATGACTACATTGTTTTCAACTTTGCTTGGTCACCTGCATCTCTTGACTCATTACTGGGAATATGTACACGCCTCAGAGATCAGCCTTGGCCAGAAGCCACTCCCTGAGGGAGGGAACAGAAAGAAATCAGGTATAGGGGGAAACAGTCTATGTCCAGGTAACACCTCACACCCACACAACAGGTGGTTTCAGTTTCTTGGCAGGTGACAGCCCAATGACCACAACCAAGGAGAATTTAACAAGGGATCACATTGCAGTACTTGCAAGAACACTAGGGAGAAAACCAGGGAGAGTTCTCAAAGCAATGTCTTCACAAAGATGGAACCCTATAGGGCTTTTATGGTGCATCTTAGCTGAGTCACTGTATGTAAAGGCAGCACAGGTGTGTCAAAGTTCACACTTCTACATGCATCCAGTGTACAGAAAACGGCAGATAAACTCCTCCCTGGGCAGAGTTTTTGTTTAGTAATAGGGTGGGTTCACCAAAATTCATCTCCAACTCAGGCATCTGTGCATGTTCAGTTTTTGTTTTGCAACGTGTATGAGTTTTCTATGTGTGTATGAGTTTTCTATGACCACCATACCCGGCTAATTTTTTGATTTATTGGGCTTCTTCCTGGAACTTTTTGAAACAACAGAAACTCAAGGCACAACAGTTATAATACAAGTGAGTACTTTTTACACCCAGGGATGATATAGGACACACCCTGAAACCCAGACAGGCTGAAAGCTCATGCACGAACGGAGGTGTCATTCCCGAGGTCCTAACTGGATTGTTGACCTCTGTGCATCTGGTCCTGAGGCGTGTAAAGGCAGTGCACTCCCCCAAAAAGAAGTGTCAGGTGGCCTTCTGGCAACAGCTGAAACAGAGCATTCACAGTCTTGCCTTTTGGATTGGGCAGTGACCCAGGCATGAGAGTGGGAGGAGGATGGTTAACACAATAGGGGTTTAGCCAAGCTCAGCTGCTTGGCACTGGAAGCTCGTTTTTGACCTTCTGGGGCAGCACATCAACTATGAGCCCGGTGTGGATGCTTATAACTTGGCATCCCACCCGTATGTATCATACAGCGGAACTTCTGGGGAACTTTGAGTGGGGAAATACTAATGTGTATGAAATGGCCCTACTGAAACTGTGCACGAGAGGGCCCCCTGACACCCCCATGAGGTCTAAGTTGCCCATCTCTAGGTGACTAACATTTAGCCACAATTACAGGCTTTAGCAAATTTTCTCTGCAAGTAGTTGGGTAATAATACTTACAGTGTGCTAAATGCCTCATAATGGAAGTGGGAAACTCAGTAGTCACTATAACAGGCACAACAGAGCAGTTGACACCTGGAGATTAGGTCATCTGTGAGGGTGAAGAGGTTGCACAGGGCCAGCTGACCACCTGGCATGTCAGAGGGTGACATGGCCTGCGTGAAAACTCACTTGATAACACTCTGTGTAAACTGTGTGATGCTGCTGCACAAATTTATATTCTGTACCCTGGTGTTGTTTAATTCACATTTAAAATGCTCTTAGGGATCAGAATAAGAAGATGTTAGGAATTTTTTAAGGCCTGGGATGGTGACTCACACTTGTAATCCCAACACTTATGAAGGCCAAGGAAGGAGGATTGCTTGAGGCCAGGAGTTCACAACCAACTTTGTCTCAAGAAAAAGAAAAAAAAAGAATTTTTTTTAAAGACATGGTAAAATACACATAACGCAAAATTTACCACTTTTAAGTTTAACCGTTTTTAAGCATACAGTTCAATGACATTAAATACACTCATATTGTTGTGCAGCCATCACCACCATCCATTATCCAGAACTTTTTTTTTTTTTGCAAGACTTAAACAGTGCTTATTAAACAACAGCTTGCCATTTCTCTTTCCCCAGTCCCCAGCAACCACCATTCTATTTTCTGGTTCTATGAATCTGACAACTCTGGGTACCTCATATCCATGGAATCACACAGTATTGACCTTTTGTGACTGGCTTGCTTCACTTAACAGGATGTTTTCAAGATTCACCCGTGTTGTAGCCTGTGTCAGCATGTCCTTCCTTATTAAGGCTGAATAGCATCCTATTATATGGAAATGCTACATCATGTTTATCCGCTCATCCATCAGTGGACATCTTTTCCACCTTTTGACTGTTGTAAAAAAATGCTGCAATGAACATGGGTGTACAAATATCTGTTTGAAGAGGTTGTTATAGAAAAAAAAAGACATCTGTATCCACAGGTTCATTGCAGCACAATTCACAACTGCAAGGACGTGGAATCAACCCAAATGCCCACCCACCAATCCATGGACAATGAAACTGGGCTATATAAACACCGTGGAATACTATTCAGTCATCAAAAAGATTGAAATCATGTCTTTTGCAGCAACTTGGGAAGAATTGGAGACAATCATTTTAACTAACTAGCTCGGGAACTAACTTGGGAACAGAAAACCAGACATTGCATTTCTCATAAGGGGGAGCTAAACTAAGGATCTGAAAAGGCATAGAGAATGATTCAGTGGACACTGGAGCCTCCAAAGGGGAAGGGGAGATGGAGTGGAAGGACCAAAAAATTACCTATTGGGTACCATGTGCACAGGTGGGTGGTAGGCACACTTAAAGCCCAGGCTTCTTCATCACTGTACAATGCAACCAAGTAACCAAACACTATTTGTACCCCCAAAAGCTTTGAAAATAAAGAAAAAATAAATAAATAAATAAATAATCAATATCTGCTAGAGTCCTTGATTTCAATTCTTTTGTGTCTTGTTTTTGTTTGTTGGTTGATTGGCTAGCTGGTTGGTGAAATCAATGGCATTTAAGACTGGTGGTTGGTGGGGCACATTCCCATGTGTCCCACGTGAGAATGGGACACAGGAATCTGGCCAAGCCAGCAGCCTATGCGAGAGGAGCAGGTGCCTTGTCCCCTTGTCCAGAGTTCTATAGACCCAGGTCCTTGCACTGGACTGGTCACAGGGACACTCCATGGCCCCAGCCCTGAGGGCAGGAAGAGGGACAATACCCGTCCTCCTCCTTGGTTATTTCCTGCAAGCCACTAGGGCCTACCCATAGTTCCCTACACTGACTCAGGCCAGCCCATGGTAAATGGAAAACATGGTATCAGCACAGGGTGGGTTCAATAAGATGGTAAGGGAAGAGGGTACACATACAGCCCCTAGAACATGTCAGGTTTTTGGGCACATGCTCACCAAATGCGAGCTATGATGTGCTAGCAAGTGGTAAGGCAAAAGTGTGATTCAGGCAGGGGTCAATGTAGAGGGGAGAGGGTCAGAAAAGCTGGGTCATGGGACTGGCGGACAGTGAGGACAAGTGTATGAATTTTCTATGACCATGAACTTAATGGCCTTAAACCATACAAATACATTCTCTTACAGCTCCGAAGGTTATGAGTCTGAAATGAGTTTTCCTGGGCTAAAATCAAGGTGTCAACTGAGTTGCATTTCTTTCTGGAAGCCCTGAGGGGAAAAAGAACCCATTTTGACAAGCTGCCTAAGTTCCTTGGCTCGTGGCCCCTCCTCCATCTTCAAAGCCAGCCACCAGCCAGGGCCTCCTCACATCTCACCACTCTGACTCACTCTTCCACTTGTGTTAACACTGTGATCAACTGTGATAGGACCCTTGTGATAACATTGAGCCCACCCAGACAATCCAGGTTAATCTCCCCATCTGCTGATTCACAAATTTAATTCAATTTGTAGGCTTCATTCCCCTTTTCATATAACCTACTGTAAGGTTTACTGAAAAGGAGCACACGCTCTGTGTTCAGGCAAAGGAGTTTATCAAAGTAAAACACCTGGGCTGACACCAAAGTGGCATCAGTCCCAACTTGAAGCAGCGAGGGTCTTTTACATGCGAGTAGGGTAAGGGGGGTCAGGAGTGGAAAATTTCTTGCAAGCAGTTGAGCTCAGGGGTGAGGGGAAGGGGCTCTGTGAGAAGTTGATTGGGTCTCCCATTCCCATCTCTGTGAACCCGGGGACTAGGGGCTCCATGGGAAATCAGTGGGGTCTCCCATTCCCATCTCTATGAGCCAGCTCAAGGTTAGAGCACAGCCTTCCTGTTTTAACATTGAGACAGGCTTGAGGGGCATTAGGGAGGGGTGAGTAGGGATTGTGGCTCCCTTACACCTACCATATCTACAGGTTTCAGAGATTAGGATTTGGACCCCTTGAGGAGTGGGGGGAAGGGCTATAATTCTGCCTCCACAAGTGATCTAAAGAAGGCAATACTGGGAGATCTGAGGGGAAAATCAGTCAGAATCAGGGAGAAGGAATGGGTTGGCAGCAAGACCAAATACCCAGGAGAAGTTTAAGAATCTAGAATGCCCTTCCAAGAACAAGGAAAAGTGTCAAGCTTGGGAGACCTGAGTTAATGGGTTGCATTATCATAGCAAAAAATAGAGGCCTAGAAAACAAAACAGTTCAGTTGGTGAGACTGAGGTACAAATGGGATCTTGGTCTCGAGAACGAGGTATAAGGACATTTATGGTACCTGGGGAAGAAGCAGAGCAACAATTCCTGCAAGGCTGATGGCATGTGTTGTTTTCTGAGAATGTAACCAATTCTCAGAGCATCCTCGAGTTCCCCTGACTTTGAAGCAAGGCACATCACATCTTAAAGGTAGAAGGCAAGAGCTTGCAGACAGCCAGGGCATTCAGCTGTTCCATCTTCAAAAAGGTGAGGCTGCTGGGGCATGAAACCCAACCAACAGGACCAGGGGAGGAGAGAAGTACAAATCTAGATGTAAACTCAGCCAGACAAAGAGAGGAGCCAATACACACAGTGTGGGCTGGGCGGCGATGAGCTGGGCAGCTCTGGCTTAGCTGCGGGAACATGCAAACTGCCAGAGAAGACTAACACAGAAAATAGAGGCAGATGCCAGAGGTGTGATCGAAGAGGAAGATGAAGAACAATGTTTACAAGAATTGTCCAGTGGGAATTTGATTCCATTTCCGCTGTGTGGCCAAGTGATGTGAGTTCTCTTTGCTATCCAAAGCCAAGTGTCCCTTTCTCATGAATGCCCAGTCACATCAAATCCACTTGGGGATTCCTGGAAACACTGAGTTCTGCTTCAAGGTAGGTTTGGTTGAGAATATAGTTGCCCCACAGGCTCCTATGTCACCAGAGGAAGACACTCACGGTTATCCTGCAGTATTCATTGGGAAGTGACTCCAGGATCCCCCAGGATACCAAAAACCCCTGCTGCTCAAGTCCCTGGTATAAAATGGTGTCATATTTACATATAAACTACACACATCCTCCCTTGTACTTTAAGTCATCTCTGGGGACCATTGTTTTACTAAATTCTGGTGTGGCCATGTGCTCTTTGAGCTATGGCTGCCGTCATGTTTTCTAAGCTTTGGTCCCCTCTCCTACCTTGGGAAGATGAATCTACTCTCTCTTTCCAATTTACTTTCTCAATAAACTAGATTTTCCAATCTAAAAAAAAATCATCTTTGGATTACTTATAATACCCAGTACAATGTAAATACCATGTCCACAGTTGTTATGCGGTATTGTTTTTGTTTGTATTCTTGTCTATTGTTGTATTGTTAAATTTAAAAAAGTATTTTCAATCTGTGGCTGGTTTAATCCATGGATGCAGAATCCGCAGATACAGAGGACTGACAGTGGCATAGAGCATCAGAAGGAATCTTTCTCCCCTTTGTATTCTCCCTTTGCACTTACATTCTATTTTATTTCCTAAGAGACCTTGGAGCATCGTTTTGTTTAAGTTGTTGAAAGCCCAGTGGGCCTGTGTTGTAATTAGTTTCAGCCATTGGCAGAAAGCACCTTTGTCTCATAGCTCGAAAGTCAAAGCCAATCAATACAGCCTACGCTTTATACCTCCCCTGGTCAATCAGAAGGTCAACTGGCAAGAAATTCTCCACCCCGGGATGATGGAAACCCTCAGGACTGCAAAAAGAACAAAATCCACGCTGCCTTCCCCTGCTGTCCCCTGAGACGTTATCAGAGGTGAACCAAAGGGCACTAGCCAAGCGTGACACCAATGTCCCAAGAAGCAGGAGCTAGGACACAGGTGAAACCCAAACACAAGTTTTTCTGAGTTAGCACCTTTTCATAGCCTGAGGTCCCACTATTAAAAATGAATATATTAATTGGATCACAGCCAGCCCTTTTAACCAAAAGGTTCTGATTTGCAATTTAATAAACTCCTGCCACAGTGACTAGTTAATGAAAACTAGAGCATTAAGACCTCTCTCAAATACCCCCTTTGCCAGCCTCGTAGGGCTGGTTATCGATAGCATCCAATTTCAAACCTCAGGCCTCATTTCAGAAAGCCTCAAGATCGCACATGGTTTGCCATGCAGGAGTTATTACTACAAAATGAATTTAAGTCTGCTTAAAAGGTTCAGCCCTGGTTAAATCCAAAATGAAATACTATTTTTACACTATTGCATCTGGAGAACCGTCACAGCCCCCAGGTAATTCCCCCATCAAATAAAATGGTGACCAAACACAGGGTGACTTGAGAACAGAGATGGCCATTGGGCAGCTGTCGGGAAGATGGTGAGGAAACTTTTTGCGCCATTTCTGTGCAGTCACAAGGAAAGGAAAAGAACGGTTGATAAGGAAAGCGGGAATAGGTCACGCCTTGGCATTAATTTCAGTAAATCAAGCACAGGGTGTAGGCTCCATCCAGTCACCACTCACTGCTAGGTTGAGGGGAAAACTTGAAGGTCCGGAACAAATGAAAGCCCGCAGGCCTTCCCAGGAAAGTCCCAAGCACGAAGCTGACCATGAAGATGTATCCCAGTAGAGTCACTGCCCCATGGTACCTGGGTGGCGTCGTATTCACCCCCCAACCTTCACCTCAAAGGCAAGAAGAGAAGCAAGGCAGATATACCTCCCCAAAGTGTGTGCTCAGAACCCAACTGAAGTCAGGCCTACAGACTTGGCCACAGGAACTTGCGCTGACCCTTTTCAGGTGACTGGTTAAGGTAGAGCTGATATGATCATAGAGCTGGTGAATGATTGTCAAGAAACACTCCACCTGAATTCCAAAGCTCTACATGATCCAGGACTGCCTAGCCAGCTTCATTTCTAATAAGCACTGATCTTTCCACTGTCCTCCCACAAATTTCCTGTCTCCTTCCTGCTCTCTTTTTTTTCCCAGAGGCCCAGTTCTCGTAGCTTGCAAGATCAAATCATCACACATTCACCCACTGTTCTGGGGCTTCAGACTCCACAGCACCCCAGGACTGAGAAAGCTGCATTGTTACAGGCTCTTTAGCAAGAGACATATCTCAGGGCTCCAAACCCAGACTCCTTCTCTATGTACTCCCCTCATTTCCAAGCTGCAGGATGTGGCCCCCTCATGCTGGGGTTGACATCGGTTGTGAACTTGAGAGTGAGATGAGCATTTCTAAAGGACTGCAATAGCATAGGAAGTGTCAGGAGTTAGTGCAGGATCCTTAGAAGGTACTGTTTTCTCTACTTTTTCTTTCTGTTGATACACATTCACCCACAGACTCTTGGGATCACAATGTGAAATGTCATCCCTGTGGTGAGTTGTTACAAGAAACTGGAAAATAGTGATCAAAGCTCATAGTCTCCAGCTGTTTGTGATCTTACATTCTATCTTTAAAATTTTTGAAAACTGAACTCTCAATATTTGTATCTATTATAGCATACCAATTATATTTATATACTTATTATGTGTACTATTATACTGCATATGGTGTACCTTGTAAACATACCTATAAATAAATGTTAAAGGTTACATACAAAAAACCAGAAACATTACTTCTAATATTCCCTGCCTGTGTCTATTCCAATAACCCCTGTGAATACAGTACCTGCCCCCTTGGAGATTATAGCTCTGAACTCACCATTCCCTCAGCTCTCTGAATTTCTTCTCTTCTTCACCACCACAAAATTCAATGTTTAGAAGATACAACTGCTGCCCACAAGTTCCTCAAAATCTGCTGAGGAAATGAATACACAAACATGTCAGCACAACATAAGACAAACAGTGCTGGAACACAAATGTGAACAAAGTGCTGTGCCATTACAGGAGAGGTAGCTGTCAATCTTCCTGAGAGACACAAGGAAGACTTCATCAAGTCAGAGATGCGTGAGCTGCATCTTGAAGTCTGGAGGGCTATGTGCCAGGCAGCAGAGAGAAGGAAGGATTCTCCAGACAAAGAGAACCAGTGATGCACAACTTTTTCTGCCCTTTGGAATCACCTGGGGACTTGATTAAAATACTCTGCACTTCTCTCAGAAGCTGACTCAGTGGGTCTAGGCAGGGAGGACTTAGCATTTGCATAACACTCCCATCTCCTTCCTCCCTTACCCCTGCAACAAGAAGGCAAGGTGGGGACGGATCCAGTAGAGTTGCAGCATTAGCTAAACGTTAATTTAAAAATAAAATATTCTCAGTGCATGGAAATATCATAAACATAGAAGTAAGCCTTGTATCCTGTCTTAGTCAGCTTAGGCTGTTATAACTAAGTACCACAGACTAGGTAGCATAAATAACAGGCATGTACTTCTCATAGTTTTGGAACCTGGGAAGTCCAAGATCAAGTTTAGGTTTCTGGTGAGGGATCTCTTACTTGCAGACAAGGCTTTGTACGGCAGAGAGAGAGAGTTCATGACATCATCCAAACCCAATACCCTCTCAAATGTCTCCATCACATCGGTTAGGGCTTTAATGTATGAATGAGGAAAAAGGGGTGGATGCAGTTCATAAAACACCACTTGCAGTAGTAGAGTATCAAAAAGCTTAATACTCGAAAATGCTGTTTGGATATGTATTCTTTGTAGAAAATGTTTAATTGTTTCTCCATCTACCAGCCATTCATCTTCATTCCTCATTTTGAAAGACTTCTCATACTTTCTGGGGTTCTCATCTTGGGTCCAAAATGGAAAATGTGACCTAAGCCTATGCAATCCCTAAGCTACAGCAATTAATTCTGGGCATAGAAATCCACACAGAAAATCTGAACCAAAGGGGAACAAGAAAACTTTGGCTGGAATCGCTAATAGAGAGACACATGTTTTTCTCTTCCCATTTCCACCGGAGTGATGCCCTGAATAATGATAGACTCAGGCTGTGGCAGCCATCTTGCCATGGTGGCATGGGGCAGGGACCTTTCTAAGAAATAATTCACACAGGGAGTAGTGCCAATAACTGAAGAGAAATCATGGTGGCATGGTATGGTAACAACATAGGAGCCCTGGTGCCTAGTTCATCTTTTCCATTACATAAACAAAAAACTTCCCATTTTTGTTTAGGCCAGTTAAAGTGCATTTTCTGTTACTTGCAAGTGCAGAAGTCCTAATAATACATCTTCCATTCCCTAGACACAGTGCAAGGTCATTGGAAGCTCCTGAGTCCTCTAACTTCTATGCACAGGGTAGATAGTTGGTAAATTTTTATTGACTAAATGAATAGACAATTCATTTCCAAAGCAGAAAAATACAAGTTACAACAGAGAATTTTATCTTTCCCAAAGAACTCTTTTGGGCACAATTATCATATACCCTACATGATAATATGTTATAATGAAGCCACTTTCTTAAATATTTGGAAAAAAAACTACAAGACACAAATGGCCACACTTTATTTGATCTGTATACACTATATATGATAAACTATGACAATAAGATATTCTTCTGATGTCTACTAATCTGATTCCATAATTTTCTAAGATTCTCTTCCAAAATCCAAATGTAAAATTAAGATTAAGGGGTCATTAAGATTGAGTTAACTTCAGTTAAGTCTGCATCTACTCAACAGTAAGTCAATTAGTAGAGGTAGCATGCCTCTAGTACCAAAACCAGTATCAAGTGCAAGATCCATGGACCAGTCATAAAATGTCCTGTAAGCTATGATAAAATTGGGCTTAATACTCAGAGAGGGAAAGTGAATTATACCAAAATGTTTTAGTCATTTTATAAAAAGGAATTTTATTCTGTCTGCAAGAGTAGACTTGAAGTCCTCTAAGATCCCTGGCCATCTAAATTCCAATTACTATTGTAAATGTGTCTACTTTTTAATTTGTAATTTCATAAAACTGGAGAAAATTATAACTAAAAAGATTAAGAGATAGTAACTCCTGAACTTGTCTAGGAGCAATCATACTGTATTAGGACTCTTTAGTTGCAATTGACAGAAATCCATTTAGAATAGGAGGAAGCCTATTTGGCTCAGATTAAGCGTACTGTCCTTGCTAAAGATGGGGTGAAACGGAACCATAGACTCAAATGCTTTGGAGTCTCTATTTCCATCTTGTTCTTGGCAAGTAGACGTTACTATCTCAGATTAGCTGAGTCCTGAAGTTAAAGGCAGAACTGCCAGCTGCTCTCGGACTTTATTTTCACAGTTTTGTGACAAGAAGAAAGACTTTATTTCTAGTCCAAATCTCCCAAGAGAGAATTCTGATCGGCCAGTTTAAGTTCAATGGAGGGTGACCAAGTGTCCAACTTCGCCTGGGATTGAGGGGATTTCTGGGACATGAACTTGCAATTTTGAAACTGGAAAAGTCTTAGCAAGATGGAGTGAGTTTAATCCTAGTTAAATGCCACCCCTTGACTAAGTACTATGGCTAATTAAGTGAGTTACTAAGACTCCAGATTAAGTCAATTGCTTGTCCTTAAATTGATCACTGTTGCCAGGGAGTTGAGATCACACAAGACCCAGTCAGATCTCATCATGGAATGAGGAAGAAGAAAGTCTCCCATCAGTAAGGGTTGGGTTAGACATGACAACTAAAATGTGATTACTGCAAATCAGGCAGCTGTTCCCATTTGTTTCTGTTATACATACCTAATAATTGGTAAGTGATTCCTGAAATAATTCCAATCAATTAAAATTATCATGGGATTTTAATTTCTTCACTCACTAGAATGATTCTTATTCCATTACTACTTCAATGTGATCAATGCTACCCTAGTGAACTGAAATAGTTAATACATGACTTAAATCACTTTCATATCTAAGAAATTCAATTTGTTTCTTAGAAACTATCTAAGTACTACATTAATCACTTGTCATGTCCTCAAAACTACTATACTCTGTCAAAACACATCCTACAGTTTGATGTTAAACAGTCTGAAGCATTTATAACAATATAATGCATGCACATTGTCAAATTGCATATTTCACCTTCTAGCAATTTTCTTTTTTTGAGAATTTCATTTCTTCTTCATGTGTTTTAGAATCACTTGAATTCCTTAGCTCATTCTTTCAGGAAACAAAATTAATATTTAAAGGCATTAACAGTGTAATTTTAAGAATGTCTCAGTAATAACCAGAGTTCCTGTAATATAAATTACCCTATCCTTTTAGCAGTCTTATTTCCTTTTCCAAGTCACACCATCAAGACAAGCTAGAAAAAAAGGACACTTAGATTATATTAAATCTCCCAGGAAGTCTTGGGTTTGTTGAACCAAGATGCAAAGTCAACACATGCAGAGACACATGGACATATCTCAGTTGCCGTCAGTGGCCTGTGTTTTTGAGAAAATAATTCAGTACCATGCAAGTGAAATAGTATAGCATAAAGATGCATCCTGAGTTATGAAGGCACAAAAAGTCACAACTGTCCACAACTCTCCTACTCTCAGAATTTCTGTTGACCACCCTTGTTTCAGTTGCTCAAACTATTTTAGTTTTCCAGCTAGAAGGTAGTCACTCTAGGGACCACTATGGTCCCTAGGACATGCTGACCTCTCTAGCATGAAGGATCTTTTCTTCCCATGAGTCAACAAATTCAAGTTTCGTATTTCCCCAGGGAATATTTAATAGAAAAATAAAGGCAAATACAGCAGTGGGATATACAAAAGGACAGACATGGTTATGATTACAGATCAAAGGTGCAAACAAATTTGGAGGCTGCTGAAATAAGACAGGCTGTGTCCCCTTCTGAACAAAAGCAGATGCCTCTTGTCCTCAAGTTTAGAGGCCTCAGATGAAGAACAAACTTCTTGTAGCCCTGGTAGAAGGAGACCAAGGCCCACTTGTTCCCTAGCCCCATCTCATTTCATGCTCAGCATCTTTGCAAAAAATTGCATGAGGCTAGGTATAGTAGAAACTGGAAGAGAGAATGGGGGAGTACACCCTTGAGAATGGACAGAAAAGTTTACAAGAGATAGAAAGTCCTGAAAAGAAAAGAAAGGTGGGATAACAAGTCATTTTCAGCAAAATAAAGAGTGGCACAAGCATCAAGCCTCAGGAGCGAGCAAAGACATCTTTATGTTTTTGTTTTTGAGTCAGATTCTCACTCTAATGCCCAGGCTGGATTACAGGGCAAAATCATGGCTCACCACAGCCTCGACCTCCTGAGCTCAGGCAATCCTTCCATCTCAGCCTCCCAAGTAGTTGAGACTACCAGCATGCACCACCACACTGGCTAATTTTTTTTTTTGACTTGGAGTCTCACTCTGTCGCCCAGACTGGAGTGCAGTGGCCACTCCCGGCCACCGTAGCCTGGACCTGCTGGGCTCCAGCCATCCTTCCGCCTCAGCCTTCCAAGTAGCTGGAACTACAAGCGCGCGCTACCATGCCCGGCTAATTTTTTGATTTATTGTAGAGATGAGGTCTCGCCAAGTTGCCCAGGCGGGTCTCAAACCCGCGGGCTCAGGCAATCCACTCACCTCAGCCTCCCAAAGGCCTGGGATTACAGGCTGAGCCACCGATCCCGACTTTTTTTTTTTTTTTTTTGAGTTGGAGTCTCACTCTGTCACCCAGACTGGAGTGCAGTGGCATGCTCCCGGCCACCGCAGCCTCGACCTGCTGGGCTCCGGCGATCCTTCCGCCTCAACCTCCCAAATAGCTGGAACTACAGGCGCGTGCTACCACGCCCGGCTGATTTTTGATTTATCGTAGAGTTGAGGTCTCGCCAAGTTGCCCAGGCGGGTCTCGAACCCGCGGGCTCAGGCAATCCACTCACCTCAGCCTCCCAAAGCGCTGGGATTACAGGCTGAGCCAGCGAGCCGGCTAGGAGTTCACATCTTAATGGGACTTTAATTCCTGGAACAGTAATCATAGTCTGTGGCTTCTTTGGCAAATCAGCAGAACTCACTGGTGGGAAGGATCTACATTCAAGAGTACATAAACAGAACTTAACTTCCCCACTCTCTTGGTCTCTTACATGGTAACCAAATATTCTCTGTAGAATGTGAAGGGACACTGTTCCTTTAAAACATACAACCTGATCAGAAGTAAAAGCTGGCTAAGTACACAGTAGTTAAGCGCCTCCCTTGGCTGCTTAGAAAAATATTACTAGGTGCTAATTGACCCCAAAGGGCATCTTGGATATGCACCAAAATGCTTTTTTTAAATGTTTTTTTTAAAAAAACGACAAAAGACACAACCTGAAAAATGTGAGCATGAGAATTTGTATGGGTAAGCCTGATCATGGCCCCCAATTTATATAATGTGCAAAAGAGAAATTATGCAAGATGAATGCTCATAATGACTTTGAATTGTATTCTGTTTTAGAAAAACCAATTCATTTTCCCTCCAAGATATGCAAGTCCAAGTTTGTTGTTTAAATGTACTTCAGAGATAAGAAATGCAACTAAGCTGTACAAAATGAGACAACTTCCCTCCTGTCTCTTGTGTGTGATAAATGTTAAAGCAATTAGGAACCACTGTTGCATGTTACATTGGAATTTGTCGGCAATATCAGTGCTGTGATATGTAAACAGAGGAAACTTACTTAGAATAAAGTCTTGAGAATTTAGGAGGTGACCACTGATTTTACCTAATATTGAACATTTGGGTCCACAGAACCGAACTAGAAGCAATCTCTTCCTTGGCTTTTCAATCTCAAAATAGTCATTATGGGGTCTTCTATTTCATTGGCAATAATCTCAATTATCATTTCAATAACAAAAGGAGTAAGGGGCATAGGATATAATAATTGGAAAGACTTAGTCTGGAGCTTTGTGACCCATGATACTCTATGGAAAAAACGAATTTGCCAGATTCCTGTGTCTACAGAAAAACGTGAAGCTTGCAGTTCATTCTGCATTTCCACACTTGTAATCCCCAAGACATTTTCAAAAGTTTTGCTTTTTTAATATAATTTTCAGGTAATTAATTATATATAGGCTTTTAAAAATATATCCATGCTTAGACTTTTGTTATTGTTGTTTTAACTTTCTCAAAAGTAGTTTAGGAACAATCTTTCTGACCTTGTTTTTTTAATTGTGTTTTTATTTATTTAAATTATGATTATGTTCATTCCAGAAAGACAGGAGATATTAGTGCTTATAATTGCAGGTAAATATATTACATTAATCACAGTAGATACAACCTATGTATGATATAGATACTTGAAAAAAAAACTTCTTTTTTTTTTTTGCAAGAGTACCATGTCTTTTTGTAGGGGGTGTGACAATGACACTAGGCCAACACTTCATCTTCAAAGAGTCTAGTTTGGTTCCTTCACACTTCAAAAAGTGATAGTTGACTCTGTGCAAAGTTGATAGTCTGGAATTGGATTTAGAATGACAAGGACTTATAGATATGATTTAGATCAAACCCTGTTAATATTACAACTACTTCTTTGTTCATCCACTTCTCTGCACTAGAGAAGTTATTTTAATCATATTTTATAGCTATTAAAGTCCTAATAAAGGGTCTTGTGGGGAATAGGTTGTAATAATTGGAAAGACTTAGTCTGGAGCTTTGTGACCCATGATACTCTATGGAAAAAACAAATTTGCCATATAGGATTTAAAAGGAGGACTTTCTCCTCTTCTTCCCTGTTTTGATATTCTCCATTCCACCAAGAAATGTTTTCATTACAAGTGGTGCCCATAATTTTTTTGTGAATTCAGAGACTTTAAGTCTTTTTTCACTTTCCTCACTTATGATACAAAAAGTAAAATCCTGTCTTGCCAGAATTATAAGAAAAATATGTTAACTGAAACTCCAATTACTAAGCTACAACTGAGATAAAAGACTAGGCCATTCTAATATAAATATTCATAGCACAAGAGACACACCAGATGACCCTACACTGAAAGCCCAATATGCCATATAGTACTCAAAATTTTCTTGAATATTTTGGACCTACTGTTGTAGTGAGTATAGACCCTGTGATAGCACTAAGTCATTGTAAGTAATAAGAAATAATAAAAAAAAAACTCTAGGAAGACTTCCACTTCTGGCCAATATAAACAAGATCTACCCTCCTACCTGAATAATCAACAAAAATTCCAAAATAGAAAACAAATATCTCAAGAAACTAGGCATCAGGCAATAAAGGACAGAAATCCCTAATTGATGAGGAACAAACTTGGTGAACACTACAACTGCCTTGGCTTACTACCTTGAGAGCAATTTTAGGCCATGGGGCAGAATGGGGGAACCCAAGCAGACTTCCTAAATTGAGGAGATGGAGATGGAGCTCAGTGTCAAAGGAGACCAAAGTGGCTAGAATTCATAGGATAGAGTATCAGGAGGGAGCTTCACACACACACACACACACACACACACACACACACACACACAAACAGGGAGAGAGAGAGAGAACTCCAAAGATCTGCAGAGGGTCCTCCTTGAGTATTCAGCAAAATACTGAACATCCATCCATGCAAGGAAATTATCTGAGGCAAGAGATAGAACTATCTGAAAGAATTAGAGATAACAGTGATTGGCACTCACACAGGCCAGAAAAGAAAATCTCAAGATTCACAGGATATTAGACCAAAATACATAGATGTATCTTATTAGTCCTAGACTGAGCATGGCTCCAAACTTACTTAAAAAATATGACAAACAAGACCTGAAGGAAACAGTTTCAAGAAATTTAAATGTGCTCCAGAACCAAGCTAAAAACTATTTAAAGAATGACAAAAATATCAAAAATATCCAACATATCCAATTATTAGGCATGCACATAAATGGAAAAATATGACCCACAGTAAAGAGTAAACCTATCCAGAAATGATGCAGATAATAAGATTAGTATACAAGGTCATTCCTATAGTTATTATAACTATATTTCATATATTAAAATTTAAGTAGAGACTGGGAAGGTACTTAAATGAAACAAATGGAACTGCTAGAGATTAAAATTACAATTTCTGAGATTAAAATATTGCTAGATGGAATTAATGGTAAATTAGACAATGCATAAGAAAAAGTCAGTCAACTTGAAGTCATAGCAATAGAGGTAATTCAACATGAAACAGAAAGAAAAAAAGAGAAGCAAAAAAATAGTCAACAGAGCATCAGTGAGATGTGGGACAACTTTAAGTGCCTTACTGTACATGAGCAGAGTCTGTACAGGAAAGGGAGAAGGTCACAAAAAATATTTTAAGGAATAATGAATAAAAATTCTCCAAATAAAATGAAAACTATAAATTCACATGTTCAAGAGGGTTAATGCATACCATACAACAGAAACGTGAAGGAAAACTACACCAAGACACAGCATAATTACATTATGTACAGAGGAACAAAAATAAATATGACAACAGCCTTCTCACCAGAAATTATGCAAGTCAGAAAACATTGGAACATCATCTTTAAAGTAGTGATAGGATTAAAAAAACTACTAGAATTCTGTACCCAGTGAAAAGAGCTTTCAAAATTACAGGCAAAATAAATATATTTTCCAGATATATAACAGCTGGAGAAATTACATCATTAGTCAGACTGCTCTACAAGAAATGTCAAAGGAAATCTCTCATGCATAGAAAATGATATGATATAGAAATATAGATCTACAAAAAGGAATGAAGAGCACTGAAAATGTAAATGATATGAGTGCATATATAAAATATCTTTCTTAGTATTTTTATTATGTAAGTAAGTACATCAGTGAAAATGATGCTTTAAGGACCTCTGAAAATTCACTTCTCTATAAAAGCAAAGACAACACTGACAAGAATCTTCAGAATCAAATTTTGAAAACTCTGGATATTAAGAAAAGATTTGTACCAATCTGGGGAACGTTTATTCAAGAAAAAAATGGCTGAATCTCGGTAAGAACAGTGAGCTTCCTGGTATTTTAACATGTTCTATTCCTATATCCTTCTTCTTAGTTCTCTAGTTAATTCGAAAACCAACATCCCTCAATCATGTTGAAATCAACCACCTGGCAGCCACTGGAGGGAGCAAAAAAACATAAGAACCCCTCCACAGCCTCATTCCCAGAGAACTGCCATTATTGACCTGTTCAATTGTTCTCTGGAAGAACCCATTCACAAGGCTTGTCTTTATTTTGCCTGACACAGAACTTTGCCAATGTAAACACATTTTTCATGGAGAGTATTTATTGAAAACCACCAGTGGCAATTGTGTAATACTGCAGCTGCCTGAGGAGGTGAATAACAGTTGGAGAAAATTTTAAAATAAATATCTGAAAAAGAAAATGGAGAAGAGGATGAGATGTCAATAGAAAGCCTTGAAAAGCTCTGAAATAGTTTGAAGAATCTAGAAGGAAAAGTACAAATATAGTAATATGAGCATACCCAGGGCTACACACCTGCTCAGGAGAGATCACAAAGCTTTTGTCACTGCCTAACCTTGAGTCTTCTATGCAAGCATAGAGCAAAGACTAGGAGTTGCAAATTGCCAGGCTGAATGTTGAAAATGTGCTCCAGTGAACATATAGAGCCACTGGGAAGTGACTGGGAGATTTAGTGGTTCTAGACATTTCACGAAATTTCTGCAAAATAATTAACTGGACACTACACACATGACAAAGAATATAGATTTTATAAAATTAGTACAGAAACAGTATTTAAACAAATGAACAACAACAAAAAGCAATAATAACAAACCTTGGGAGTTGGGGAAGTGAAATCTGATTTCCAAAGTCGCCACATGATATTATTTTAAATACTCAATTTTTAACAAAATGTATGAGGCATGCAAAGAAACAAGAAATAATGGCTGCTACACAGGAAAAGAAGCAACAAACAGAAACTGTTCCTGAGGAAGCCTTGACCATGGACTTAGTAGAAAAAGACTTTAAACTGTCTATTTAAAATATGTTCACATTTAGGTCTTTGATCCATTTAGAGTTGATTTTTGTGTATGGTGTAGGGGTCCCGTTTCATTCTTCTGTATGTGATCAACCAGTTTTCTCAGTACCTTTTACTGAATAGGGTCTCCCCTCTCTAGTGGTTGTTGTTGATGGCTTTGTCAAAGGCAAGTTGGTTGAGAAATTGAGGTTTGGCTTCCGGAATCTCTATTCTGTTCCATTGGTCTATATGCCTGTTCTTGTACCAGCAACAGGCTGTTTTGATTATTGTAGGCTTATAATAAAGTTTAAAGTCTAGAAGTGTGATACTTCCCACTTTGTTGGAGATACCCTTCTGTACATTGGAATAGGCAACCAATTCTTAACCATAACCCCCCAAAGCATATGCCATAAAAGATAAAATAGACAAGTGGGACCTCATCAAACTGAAAAGCTTTTGCAAAGCAAAGGAAACCACCAAGAGAGCAGGGAGACAGCCCACAGAATGGGAGAAAATATTTGCTAACTGTACATCTGACAAAGGCGTAACATCCAGGATCTATAAGGAACTCAAATGAGCCATGAGGAAAAAACAAATAGGCCTATAAAAAAGTAGACAAAAGACATGAATAGACATTTCTCAAAAGAAGACATACAAACAGCTAACAGATACATGAAAAATGCTCAGCCTCACTAATCATCAAGAAATGCAAATCAAAAGCATATTGAGATACCACCTAACTCCCATAAGAATGGCCATCATTAATAAAACAAAAAATAACAGATACTGGTGAGGATGTGGAGAAAAAGGAATGCTTCTACTCTGTTGGTGGGGGTACAAACTAGTTCAATCTCTATGGAAAACAGTGTGGCAATATTAAAAAGAACTGGAAATTGACCTTCCATATGATCCAGCAATCCGCCTTCTGGGAATATACCCAAAGGAACTCAAATCATTCTTCAGAAAAATATACTTGCACACACATGTTTATTGCAGCACTATTTGCATTAGCAAAAATGTGGAAACAATCATGTTGCCCATCAAAAGTAGTCTGGATTTTTTAAAAATGGCACATATACATGATGGAGTATTACACAGCCATAAGGAAGGACAAAATTGGACTTCCCAGCAACTTGAATGGTAGAGACTATCATACTCAGTGATCTATCACAGAAACAAATAACTTATTACCACATGTTCTCACTCATAAGTGGGTCCTGAACATTTACCACAATACTACAAGAGAGGAGTCAGCAATAGCAGGACACTGCCAGAGGAGGGAGGGCAGGCGCATAACATCACTAAGGATACCTGTTCCTAAACCAGGGGAAGTGAGGACCAGTGGGAGGCCCAAACTTCACCTGCACATAGACCAATTATGTACCTAATTCTGACTTGTATCCCACATCCTTAAAATAAAATAAAGCGGAAACTTTTTTTTAAATGTTCAATGAACAAAAGAATATCATGTATATAGAACTAAAGGAAAGTATGAGAAAGAACCTCCACAAAATAAAGAATATCAATACAGAGAGAGAAATTATAAAAATAACCAAATAGAAATTCTGGAGTTGAAAGAAACTGAAATAATCTTTTAAAAAATTACTAGAGGAGCTCAACAATAGATTTGAACTGGACAAAGAAAAAATCAGCATATTTGAAGATAGGTCAAATGAGATTATCTAGTCTAATGAACAGAAAGATAAAATAATTTTAAAAAAAGAACAGAGCCTCTGAAATAAAGCATGTCAGCATACATTTAATGGAAGTAATAGAAGGAAAGGAGAGTAGAAAGGTGGAGAAATAACATTTGAAGAAATAATAGCCAAAAGCTACCCAAATTTGATGGAATACCTTAAAATACAGATCCAAGAAGCTCAATTAAATCCAAGTAGGAATAACTCAAAGAAAACTTCAATAAGATACATGATAAATAAACTGTCAAAAGTCAAAGACAAAGAAATAATTTTGAAAACATTAAGACAGAAGTGACACATCATGTGCAAGAAATGCTTCATAATATTACCAGCCAGTTTCCTATCAGGAACTATGGAGCCCAGAAGAAATTAGTATAACATATTCAAACTACTGAAAGAAAATATTTTGTCAACCAAGTGTTCTATTCCAGTAGAACTATTCTTCATAAATTATGGAGGAATTAAGACATTACCAGAAAATCACTAGGAGAATACATCACTAGTAGATTGCCCTATAAAAAGTACTAAAAGGAGTCCTTTAAGCAGAAGTGAAAGGACACTAAACTGTAACTTATACCCACACGAAGAAATAAAAAGTACTAGTCCAGGTAAGTGTAGAAGTAAATATAACAGACTGTATAATTGTGGTTTTTGTTTATAACACTTTTTTCCTCCTAATTTAAAGAACAGCTTCATAAAGCCATAATTTTAAATCTTTTTGATGGGCATACAATGTATACAGGCGTAGTTATATGACAATAACAACACAAAGGAAGGGAGAGATAATGAAGCTATATAGGAGCAATGTTTTTGTATAGTATAAAATTAAGTTGCTAGATTGTTATAATTTAAGATGTTAATTGTAATCTAAGTTCAAACAATAAGAAAATAACTCCAAAAATACAATAAAAGAGATGACAAGATAATTAAAATGCTATTTACCACAAAAGAAGGAAGTAATGAGGGAATAAAGAAACAAAAAGATACAGCATATACACAAAACAAATAGCAAAATGGCAGTTATAAATCCACTTTGTCAGTAATTGCATCAAATGTGAATGGATTGAACAATTCACTCAAAAGGCAGAGGTTCGCAGAACAGATATATAAAAATATGATTCAAATAGCTGCCTAGGCTTGATACACCCCTGTATAACCTAAGAGTAAAAGGAGAAATCACAAAGGGTAAAGAAAACAAAAAAACTTTGAAATGAATGAAAACAAACCACAACCTACCAAAACTTATAAGGTATGGTTAAAACAGTGTTTAGAGGGAAATGTATAGTTGTAAAGGTCTATATTAAAAAAGCTCTCCTGCCGGGCTCGGTGGCTCAGCCTGTAATCCTGTGCCTTGGGAGGCTGAGGTGAGTGGATTGCCTGAGCCCGTGGGTCTGAGACCCGCCTGGGCAACTTGGCGAGACCTCATCTCTACAATAAATCAAAAAAAAAAGAAAATTAGCCGGGCGTGGTAGCGCGCGCCTGTAGTTCCAGCTACTTGGAAGGTTGAGGCGGAAGGATAGCTGGAGCCCAGCAGGTCGAGGCTGTGGTGGCTGGGAGTGGCCACTGCACTCCAGTCTGGGCAAGAGTGAGACTCCAACTCAAAAAAAAAAAAAAAAAAAATTCAACTAATCCCAAACAAGGCATAAAAAGTAAGCAAACTACAAATTAGACAAATAATTCAGAAGATAATTAATTTAAATTTTAAAATAACTGTAGTCTGTTAAAAAGCAAAGATTGTCTGATTGTATTAACAAAAGTAAGATCCAACTATATGCCCCTCAAGAAATGTGTTTCAAATAGAAAGACAGAACTATGTTAAAAGTAAAATAATGAAAAAAAAAATCTTATCATTAATAGCAAAACAGATGGATGGCTATATTGCTATCAATTCAGAATTCAGATCAGAGAATATTAATATATTTCTTTACCATATTATCATTATCAGAATAATAAGGAATCATTTTATTAAGAAGACATAACAGTCATAAATATGTATGCACCTAATAGCAGATTTTCAAAATAGATGAATCAAGGACAGATAGAGCTGCAAGGAGAAAATCCTTAGCACATTTTCATGCACCCATGGCTACTTCTGCTTGCCCAGAGAGAAAAAAAGAAAATTCCACATTCCCAGAGTAGGAGAAGGAAGTGTTTATAAAGATGGCTTCAGGCTGTTATCACTTTACACTTCATGGGGGATATTTTCTTTGCTGTTGTTGCCTTAAGGTGAGTAACAGGGGCTACATCTCAAAGTACATAGCCAATTTAAGAACATAAATTCTTAAATCCAGTAACCTCAAAGCCAGGCTTATTTTCTGACTGCAATAAGCTAAGCAAGACCGTGTTTTAGCCTAGATGTTTTCCAACTTGTCTTTAACCTATACTGCCTCTTTAATCTGGTAAATAACCACATTTTTATTTGTCAAGTTGGCTTCATACTTGTTCATATGATTCCTAGCCTAAATTTCTGTTGAAAGGAGCAAAATAAGGAAAACTACTGCATGTAAAATATGACAAAAGGAGATTATAGTCAGCAAACTCAAGTTGCTTCTGTGTGTGTTTATGTATATTACATGTAAATAAAATGTCACAAACTTTCCTGTTGGAACTACAGAAATTTTTCCCCTCCACAGAGTACTTTCTGCATTGTCTACAACAGATGATTAAATACAATATGGATGATCTCAGATTTATGTAACTGGCACTTACTTAGACACTAGTAATACTGAAGAGTTTATAGATCAGAGCATTCAAATTCCAGAAGCTCATCTGGATTCAAGAGTCCTGAGAAACATGAGGAGGGCATCAGGCCAGATTCATAAGGTTTTATTTAGCTACAGAGGATTAGACCAGACAGACAAGAGGTATACTAGATTCATTACAAGTCCCTTGTGTTCAAGGGCTAATACCAAGGGGTCTCAGGTGCTGCGATGATGCTAGGAAAATTATTCATTTTTAACCCGGGAACCAAGACTTCCAAAATATGCAGCATATAACTTCTCATGAGGCAGAGACCCCTGTAGTGATCTGAATCTCTACTGTACAGGATTCTGAGTTTTTTGAGACAATATCTTCATGATTAAAAAGTGATGATTAGATTTTAAGTGAAAAGAACTTAGTACTTTGTCCTGTGACCTTGAGAAAGTCAGTTCTTCTGCATCTATAAATTGGAGACAGATTTTTGTACCACTTGAATACAGAGAAATTGAGACTAAGATGCAATGTGTGAAGAATGACATTTTAATAAGAACTATATAAATATAAGGTGCTACTCTTATTTCTACTGAAGCATTAGTGGTAGTCTTCCTGAATCATGATATTTAACAAACTGATGTTAACATGTTGCTCTTTCTTGTTTTGTTTATTTATTTTAGAAATGGGGTCTCGCTGTGTTACCCAGGCTGGAGTGCAGTGGTGCAATCATAGCTCACTGTAGCCTCGAACTCCTAGCTCATGAGCCACCATGCCCAACTTTGGAGGTAGTCTTCCTTAGACCCCACGAAAGGGTCAAATTATTGTGTCAGACACAAAGAACTGACATTGGAGTTTACCATTGTAGCTTAGGACAGACTGGTAACAGCAAGCACTTTACTGGTTTTGAAGAAGTCAATCGGAAAACTAATTTACCTGAAAAGAATGTTCGCTTCTTGGTAGGTTCCATATGGCTCTGGTTAAAATTAGCATGTATAGTAGTCTCAGACTTCCTTTGACTTTGGAACCTGTCCTGCCTTTCATAATCCTTAGTGTAATTATTCAATCTGGTACACTTGATGAACTGCAAGGTTACCTTTCACAGGTCTCTTGAGGCTAGAAAACCACTAATTGCCGAATTCTCAGCTGGTAATACTTTGGGGCTTTTCACTGAGTATAAGTATGTATACCTGGCTCAGTAGATTCATCTGATGGTAGTAGTAATACCAGAATTTTTTTTTCTGGGCTTTCAGAGATCAGCTATTGGTACTTGGAAACTAGTATGCCAATGAGGCAACTGAAATTCTTAATTTGGGAGTAAGATGGAGCAAGTCAAGTGTCCAGCTGGGGGAAGTCAAAGTGTATTCTTTAGAGATCCAATGGGAAAATATTGGGAAAAAGGTAAACATTTTAGGATTGTAATGAACATATTTTGCCTCATTTGTCCCTACGAACCTTCGGACACAGCTTACGTTAAAGCTCGGTCAATTAGGTCTTAGATTAAGCAGTGTTAAGTCATAGTTCTGCTGGCCCATCCCTCAGTTCGAAGGGGAAAGATATATGGATAATCATGCATGCCAGTTTTATCAATTCACCCTCATGTTGCCACATATAGAATAAAGCACCTTCCTGAGATTTTGGAAACCAGAAGCAGTTGTGTATTCGTCAGAGTATCAACATAAAAATAACAACACACTTAAGATAGTCTGAGCAGAGTTTAGTTAGAAAGATATAGGTGGTATGTAGGGGAATCATCAGAAGTAGTTCAGGAATCCAGGACTGGCATCTCAGCAACAGCACACTTGTCAACATACATAGATACGAAAGGAATGAGAGGAAAGCCATTACTGGAACCAGAAAGGGAGATAATAAGCTTGGCTTCTTCATAATTAAGAATAGCATGTCATCTTGAGAGGAGTAAGAACTTTCAATTGAGGGACACAAACCAACCTGAGGTGATCCCACAGAGAAAGAGAAACAAAAATTAATACTCTCTTATCCTTTCTTCTGCTGTCCTGCTGGGGCATCCCATTAGTTGAACCCAACCAAAACACAGAGAGCTTAGGAATTTTCTGGGGCAAAAAGCAAAGTGAATTATGTGATGTGATCTAGAGGGGGAAACAAGATATCTGGAGTAAAGTGGTATGTCAGCAATTTGTTATCCTATTGGGTCAGATGTCAGGCACGTTGTGGACTCAAAGAAATAGAGAGTTGGGGTTACATAAATGTGATTTTAGCCTATCCGTGTTTTGGGGAACAGATTAGTAAACCAGCTTCCTCTAAACACATACTCTGGCAAAAAGCCCCCTTTTTATCCTACTCTGGCGTGCAGTTAGTAAGGTTTGGTAGTCAAAAATAGAATAGCATGCTTCTTCTACAAAGAGTATATCCACTAAGTCTTCATGTAACACCATAGATAGGTTCTTGGAAACAGTGACTTTAAGTGACATGTAAGGAAGCCCTTACTTTTTTTCATCAACATTATAACTAAACAATGTTGAACACTGCTTTGCTTGAAGTCTTGGTTTCTGAGAACCTATTTACAACATTATGAGTACTTACTGTATTATGGTGACTACATATCTTCATGATAGAATTGATTTTGGATTGCTAGCTATCATGTTGTTCTACAGCTGATAAGCATTCAATGAATATTTGTTGGTGTAGAACTTAAGAAATAGGCCTATCTAAATTTGATTCCAATTTTGGAGTATTTTTACCACACAAATCTTCCAAGCACCCTGAAAATACTCTAAAAACCACTGCTCCAAAATGGAAATGGTATATGATCTCAAAATATTATTTAATTTATTTTAGAGCTGCCTAAAAATGAAGGTGTTTATATAGTCCAGCCTGAGAAATGAATTTCTCTACCAAAGGAACCAATTGAAGTACTGGCCAAACAAAAGTGATTGTTCTTTGCTTCTGTGTTGAGAGGCACTGGAAGTGCTACCAGAGCCAACTCTTAATCAGGCTTTTTATTTTATTTATTTTATTTTATTTTTGAGTTGGAGTCTCACACTGTCTCCCAGACTGGAGTGCAGTGCACGCTCCCAGCTACCACAGCCTCGACATGCTGGGCTCTGGCGATCCTTCTGCCTCAGCCTTCCAAGTAGCTGGAATTACAGGCGTGCGCTACCACGCTCGGCTAATTTTTGATTTTATTGTGGAGATGAGGTCTCGCCAAGTTGCTCAAGTGGGTCTCGAACCCGCGGGCTCAGGCAATCCACTCACCTCAGCCTCCCAAAGTGCTGGGATTACAGGCTGAGCCACCGAGCCCGACAATCAGGCTTTTTAAAAGAAAGTCTTTTGATAGCAAAGTTGTTCCTTCATTTTGGATGCAGACATTGAGGAACTTGGTCACCTCTTAAAATATTTGCTATTGATTTTTATGAGGCGGAAAGGATACATGAAACTGGAGGCAGGACTTAAGACAACACCATCACCACCACCAGTGAGCTCAACAAATTCTTACACGTGCTGGATCATTTGTATAGGCAATAGTGCCCTCTTGTGATAAACTTCTGAATAAACTTTTGATGGCTTGGCATGACATTGAGGCAAAGAATCTCACTGCTACCACATGAACTAGAAAGTGATCTTCAAATTTGGTTGGGTGGGAAAAGATGCTGTTTAATCACAAGGTGTCCTATTAAACCTTAGGAAGCAATGATTGTGACACCAACATGGCACTGGACTGTAGACCAAGCCAACAAGCTATGAAAGCTATTGAAATGTCTACTTCTTACAACACACACACACACACACACACACACACACACACACACACAGCTACCGAATATTAAAATCTGGTCCTTAAGTAACATCTTAAGTCCTGAAGTAACATCTGAATTATGAGCGCTTCATTAACTGGTAAAACCACATTAGGTACACATAACTCTCTGGTAATTAAACTATCTGATTAAGCAGAAGAGTTCATTCATTTCTTGCCAACATGGGAAAACCATTAACTGTGTATGACTATAAAACTCACCATAGGCAATTACTAGAGCAGCTAGATCAACATAATCTTTGAATAATCAGTGGCAAGGAAGGATCAACAACATTAAGGTTCTGGTATTGATTGGATTTGTGTATTTCAAACAAAAAAGCAGAGCTGGGGATAGTTAGGGGATTTAAGAAACATGCAGACTAACCACACATGCAAACATTTAAAAGTTAGGAGATTCTTTTTGAGTCAAGGTTTTCAATCAGCTGTAAATGAGAGGAAAAGCTAAAAACAGCAAAATCTTTGAAACTAGTGTATGCAACTGTAACTCTGGGACAACCTTTGAGAATACACCATGTAGAAAACTCTATGGGGTGTAATATGGTGCTTTCAGTTACAATTATTCATTAGTGTTTTCATACATGGGGCTACATAGAAAAATAAGGCTAAAATTTGCTATTGGCTAGCTAAAATAAACAAAATGATTAGATAGTTATTGTTTGTATCCTATATTTTACCAGTACAGACTCTAAGCTTTAGATTTCACATGGGTTCATATTAGGATCTAATATTCTCAAAATTGTTTTTGGTTGTTTTATATTTTAGCTGTAACACAAATTTTATTATAGAGGCTTTTAGTGACTCATTTTTAGCAAGTCTTTGATTATTTTAGAGAGCTACATGTGTTAATTCTTAATCGTTAGAAATATTAACTCACTAATCTAGTTTACACATTAATAAATTATTCCCCATAAGTAGCTCTGCTCCTTTTCTCATCCACCAACACAATGTTATCAAGAAATTTATTATCTCAAAAATATCATCCATTAGGTTGTTGTCTTCGTTGGAAAAAGTTTACATTACTATTTTTTTTCTGTCAGCTACCAGAGTGATCAAAGTCCACAGAAACCAATTTCTTGGGAAAGGACCACTTCTTGATGTGCAGATGTATAGACTATCTGTAAATGAGAAAGTTTTTACATATAGGTTGAAGAGATACACAACAAACTGTCCTTACAACATATATCTTTAATTATATTGATATTGGTGGGTTAAAAAAACATTAAGTGAGAAGATGACAGTAGGGAGATAAAGTTTCCTATGACTATAATAAAATGTTTAAAATAAAAAAAGAGTAAGAAACATTAATTGGCTTTTTGTAATTGAAGAAAGAAGACTAACTCAATGTTGTCTTCCCAGTTCTTGTACAAGCAAAGACCATAGGAGAATAAATCTTACATAAGAAGCACAGGGAAGAGAATTTTTAACTTTTTGTGTACTTTTGTTCCTCAAAATTGTTGGGGAGAACTTTGCCAGGCAGAAATGAACAACAACAACAACAAAAAACAAGATGTGTGATATATGAAAATAGGCGGCATCTGGTCTTAAGAGAGAGTTCTGGGGAATATAGCAAAAGAGAAATTGCTCCATTAGCTTTATAACTTGGTATGTCACATGAACATTTAAAATTCCAATTAAAAGTGACTAAAATGTTTTTTTTGAAAAAAATCAAAGAAGAATTTAGGGATAAAACTAAAAATAATTTTACTGTCAGTAGTAACTTGATGCAAGAGTATAAATTTTCTAGCTTTGATAAACATGGATATACAGTCTTGCTGTCTGTATTCTAGGCTTTCCTATATTTTCTGTAAAGAGTGATTCATGCCAGGTCATGTCTAAATGATTCAACATTTTGAGCTAAAAGTCTGTTTACACAATATACACGTTCTTTACTTACAGAGCAAAATAAGCTTAACACTTTATATTAAAAACCTGGGATACAGTAGGATTAGTAGCACCATGAAAAATAATTCTTCCCCCAAGCTGCAGTCTTTTATTTTATTCAATATGATTCTCCTCTTAATTGAATTTTTAATGTGCCATTTTAGTAACAAGGCAAAATATATAATCTTCATCTTATAGTTCTTGGAGAAAGTCATTCTGGACCCCAAAAGTAAATTCAGTTCCTTATTTCTTTCATAGAAAAATAAAGCCCTTGCTCTGGCACATTGCTGAGGTACGTCTGAATCTTCGTGGTTACTAGTCAGTATGTTCTCTTGGTCATATATAGTAGCACCATTGGTGACAGCAGTGGTTAAGATGGGGAGAATGAGACATTGCATCTTGGGAATTTTATATATATATCACATTTTAAAACACGCAAGGAATTCTTCAAAATGCTATGTCCTCTTCATGCACACTTGACATCGGCTTATACGTGTCCTCAAGTCTCCTGCTTTCAGCGTTTCTGACTGAGGTTTACTGCGAAATAAGAAACAAGACAATCAGATCCATCTTTTCTGGCATTGTAATTCTATTATTGATTCAAATTTATACCCAAACATTCTCCTCGTGTTAAGTAGCTCCCCAGGTGACTTAATGACTTATTTTTGAGAAATGTGATTCAGAGCAGTGATTGGTATGGCCTAAGAGCCATTCGTGGTCATAGGTGTAATTTTGTGACTCTTCTCCCCACCACTATTATCTTTGTATATTTATGTATCCCTCTGTTTCTCTGATATCTTTTTCTCTTTCACTGATGTATTTTTCTAATATTCATTGAATGAGGGTGGTCTGGGCAACTGATCATGAATACATAATGAAGATCATAAGAAAAATATCAAGTAATGATAACTCAAAAGAAGAAACATAAAAATAAATTTAAACTGAAAATATTCAATAGATTGATGTATCCTGGGGTACATACACATAGTCATTATACATAGTCTTATTCTTTCAAACACTTAGATGAGAGCCTTTAAAGCATCATGAGTAGCTGGGTGCAGTGGCTCACACCTGTAATACCAGCACTTTGGGAGATGGAGGTGGGAGGATTGCTTGAGCCCAGGAGTTTGAAACCAGCCAGGGCCACATAGTGAGACCTTGTCTCTACAAAAATAGAAAAAAAAAGTTAACCAGGCATGGTGGTGTGTGCCTGTAGTGCCAGCTACTCTGGAGGCTGATGAAGGAGGATTGCTTGAGCCCAGGAGTTGGAGCCTGCAGTGAACCATGATCATGCTACTGCACTCCAGCCTGGGTAACAGAGTAAGACACTGACAAAAAAATTTTTTTTTAATTAACCATCCTGGGAAAGGAGACCACTGGACTGGAGGAGAGGACACAGATTGTAGCTTGAATCCCTAGGGTAGCCTCGATCTAATTAGCTGCTGACTTGTTATTGAGCAAATCATGTAACTTTTTTTGCTCTATATTTTGTTATTGAAGGATTGCTACTAAGCCATCACAAACCACACTTGCCTAATATTAATCAAGTCTGTTTTTATAACCTGAGTCAGGTATATGAAGAGAACAAGTGAGAATAAAGTATACAATCCAATAAATTCCTAATTGTTGAGGATAAAACACGTATGAATTGTCTCTTTTTTCCCTAGCATCTCTGAAGGAAGCCTTAGACCTGAACTAAAGCCATAAGCACCTTACCTAAACATGTCTGATACATCTACAGTTGCCAGCCAAAAGCTGTAGGAGTTGGCATAGTAGTTACAGGTACCCCGCCCATGACATTCGATGAAGGGAGCTGAACGAAACTCTTCCAAGCAGGAACCAGGTGAGGCCAGTGCTTGACCTGAGCCCTCTGCCCCTGCACTTGTATGCTAGAAAAGACAAGGAAAATGTGCCACAATACTCATGTGCCATAATACCTTAGTGAATATCCAAAAATGTGTGCTGATCTTGGCCAAACATTCAAATCCAGTAAAGACACTAAGGCCAGAGGTAAGAGAATGGTTTCCACATCAAGGGTTGTCAACAAAAATAATAGACACATTATGAAAATATGTTACAGAAAATATGTTACAGAAAATATGTGAGGGGGAACACAGTGCTTGGACAGAAGTTCAAGCTTCTTAACTATGTAAATGGCAGAGATTCCTCATACTAGGGATTAATGTAGACACAATGGATGGTCAGCCATAATGACAAAGGTAAGGAAAAGTGTTTCATACCATCATGAAGGAATAGCCAATCCACAAAGAATCCCATCCCTGAGGACAACGGGGAATCTGGATGGTCTGACTGTGAACTGCAATCACCAAAGCTGGAGCTTCACATACTGCACATCTGGTACATAAAAGGGAGAGAAAACATAATCTACAGAGTGAGTATGTGAGAAATAACAGTTTCTTTTCTTTGGAAGCCTGCATGGTATGGAGGCCCATTAAGATGTCTTTAATGTTGAGAAAAGGCGAAAAATGCACTTTGAGAACTGCTTTTGCATAAGCACTGTCTCCCAATATACATAATAAACTATGTAAACTTTTTTCAAGAAACTGAAGAACTACTGCAATGCATTTTCATTTTTCATTCTGCCCTAGATTTGTATTCGTACTTGCTACAGACAATGCCATAATTGCTATGAGAGTTTAGCTTAGTGTACTGCACATACTGCTTGCTGTCAAAGTGCCCAACTGAAGGATAGACATTTAGTAAGTAATGCTGAAACTGTGGTAAGAACAATGTCTGGTAAAGTAGAAAAGACAAGAATCAGACACTTTCAATTTCCACCCATTATTTTTGGTCCAAAGGACATTTACTAACCATTTGGCCATATGTGGAGAAGTACAACATATCCAGAGTGCTGGGAAGGTGCCCAGGCACTTGGAGATATGGCTGAGAGCTACACAATAAAGTAAAACAGCAACAGAATGAATACAGCTGAGCCTAGCAGATCATTAATAAAGAGCATGAGGGGACCTCTTGAAATATGACTGAGGCCAATTAGGAAGTTATATACATAACACATAATACATTTAGGACCTTTTACTCCCAAGAGTTGGGACTGACAAAAAAAATCAATCAATCTCTCTCTCTCTCTCTCTCTCTCTCTCTCTCTCTCTCTCTCACACACACACACACACATACCACGCACACACATACACACACACACATGAATTCTCAAAGCATTTGGGCAAATGTATTAAAGGGCACCATGAACTTAAGTCTGAACTGGCTTTAATCTTTATATTCAATGTCAA
>CAUYQG010171048.1:0-62607 GCA_963574415.1 Tarsius wallacei | reverse complement strand
GCCAGGCCGGTTTTGTTTGAAAAGGCCAAATGGCCAAAGACTGATGGCTCTCATGGAAATGCAAAAGAGTAACTAATTTACAGACTTATCCAAAACCCCTCTTTTGACGGTTTACAACCCTGCTTGCAGACCTTGCTGCCTTGCATTTCCTGGAGACCATTTGTTCTTTGAAAAATCTGATTTTGCTGAGTACATCCTTGTAAGATTCCAAAGAGGACGTGTAATCGCTCAACACGACCCCCTCCCTTACCTAAACAAGGGCATAAGACCCCTCTTCTTCCGTTCTGCAGGGCTTGACCTGAAAGCGTTAGCCCCATTGAGCCCGCCAGGCTGACTGGCGTAATAAAGTGCCACTTCCTATAATAGTCTCGCTGTCACGATCTCTCTATCTTCCTGCTACAGGGGTGGGAAGAAACACACAAATACTTGGCTAGAGTCTGTAACAAGTGAGGAGGGGGCTGGCTGTGTTTTTCTTTTCATCTCAACATTTTGTCCTGACTCAGGGTCATTTCTTCTCCCCAGAATATTCTCTTTGACAAGGAAAATTTGGTGTAAATTAATCACTGCCAGTGTGGAAAGAGCTCTAAACACATGCCCTCCTCTAATGGAGGGTCCATAATATCACATAAAAAAATGACACAGGCCTTTCTTGGGAATCATTACATTTGCATTAGTATCTGGGCTGCAGATCTTGGAACTATGCAAAGAACACCCAAAGCATCAGCTAAGCAGGGTTTCTTGACCTGGTATCCATGTGAGGTGGGTTATTCAGTTCAGGTTAGATATAGATAGATGAGTTTCTTGTAGGCAGTTTAAATTAAAATAGGGTAAACGTTCAGACATCTTTCTTATCAATTCATGGCCTTCACCCGGCTGACCAGACATACCAGACCTGGCTACCTTACAGGCTGCAATGTGCATCTACCAGTGCAGGAAATCACAGAAACAATAGAGAATTACCCAAAACGCAGACATGATGTTTTAAGAATAGCCCAAATCTAGTTAGGCAATCACTTTAATTATTTAGAAGGTTCTTGTGACCTCAGAAGGCTGAAAGATGGTCATCAAAACTCATGACAGATACCTACAGCCTACCTCTCTTAGCTCATAGAATGTGGAGAAATAGTCATCAAAACTCATGACCAGATACCTGCAGCTCACACCTCTTAGCTCATGGTTTGCTTAATCATGGTTGTAAAAGTATATAAAGCTTTTTGCCAAATGCAAGCACGTGTCCTTTCTTTTAAGGCGCCCATGCCCATTGGGTATGCCTCTGTCTTTCTAATAAATTCTGTCTAAAACTGTCCTTGGGATTCGCTTTGAAATGTTGTTCTGTGGCAAAGTCAAAGACCCACGGAGCAACATACCGCACCCCACCCAGCATCACATGAACTAGCTGGAGACCCTCCTAGACTACCTGAAAACTTTGGTGTTTGCATTTTTCTAGGAGAGAGTCAACAACTTTCATCAGATTCCCACAAAGCTCGTCTATGACTGAAGAAATGTTAAATGTCACTGATATAATTCCTTTTATTGTGCATCTGTATACTGAATCCAGGGTGATGCCACTGACTTGCCTATCTTTCTCCTTTGCTTTTTCTAGAAAAAGCAAGTGAGTCAGACCAAGATCCGGGTCATTTCAACAATCCTGTTCATCTTGGCTGGCTGCATTGTGTTCGTGACGATCCCTGCCGTCATTTTTAAATACATCGAGGGATGGACAGCCTTGGAATCTATTTACTTTGTGGTGGTCACTCTGACCACAGTGGGCTTTGGTGATTTTGTGGCAGGTAAGCGCCCTGAGTATCCCAGTTGCTGGGGCCCTGGTGGGGAAGAGAATCTGTTGGCTGTGCTTTTTAAAATCACAACAAAAGATGCTGTGGGGGAAGGGAATGAAAGTGACCCAGTGTCCCTACTGCTGTGCATGGGTTCATGTCAAACGCCTAGTCCTATGTAAACACCACAGAGTTTTTCTGCCATGAAAAGAGAGCCCACCCCTCCCTCCTCACAACACTTATTTCTCTTATCATCACATGAGTTATTCAAGAGTGACATGCATTTCTCATTGAATCTTGGACTTGTGATTTTTATTGTCTCCTTGAATTGAAAGATAAAGGCTAGCAGGTGGTAAATAGGAGACTCAGGTGAGATTAGCATAGCACTTGGTCTGCAGTGACCTGCAGGTTAAGCTCCCTGACTCCCAGGTGAGGGCCATTGTTCCTGCAGAAGTTGTCCCATGCATATCCAGACACAAGATGTAGGACTTCAGTGACTACTGAGAACTGAGAACTGCCCAGGGGGATATAATCTAATGGATTCTGTATGCATGTATACAGAAGTAATAGCCTTCATTGTAAAAATAAATGTTGATGAGCTATGTTTGAAGAAGTGAGGACAAAACCATCAATTTCATTTAGAGATAGAGATCTTGAAAATGAAATGCGATTTGGCTTCATGTGTGTACCAGCTTCCCAATGTGTGCCAGAAAGGCAGGAATAGGAGGAGGGTACTCACTCTCTCTTCCTAATGCTATAGTTCTAAGTGTTCAGACAAGTGATTGTTTTCTACTCCAAGAAGTGAACACTTTATTCTTTTGAATTGGGGGGTTTCACTCTGTTGTCCAGGCTGGAGTGCAGTGGCACAATCACAGCTCTCCGTAGTCTTGACCTCCCAGGCTCAGGCAATCCTCCTATCTCAGCCTCCCAAGTAGCTGTGACTACAGACACATGGCACTACACCCAGATAATTAAAAAAAAATTTTTTTTTGTAGAGATGAGATCTTGCTATGTTGCCCAGGCTGGCCTCGAACTCCTGGGCTCAAGTGATCCTCCCGCCTCTATCTCCCAAAGTGCTGGAACGACAGGCATGAGCCACTGTGTTTGGTTAGGAAGTGAACACTTTGCTCAACAACTCTATCAAAAATTCAAAATGTTTGACTGGAGTGTCTGTGTGTGTCCTTGACCAATTCCTGCCTAAGTAGCAGCCTGGGCATTTACAGGCTGGCTGTTCGTTGTTGGATGTGTGATCCCAGCAGTGCCTTGGTTTTTTCATGCACTAAGGTGCACGTCAGGAGAATGGAGATCTGGTCTCTGGCAATCTGGTAGACAGGAAATTCTGGAAGGAATGTTGAAGCCCTATCAATAGGAGCATGGGTGCCTCCTTGTTAATTTTACAATACGGATAACTAGCAGAGTGGTTTCTTAGCTATTCCAACTGGGTAGTTGGAGACTGAAGTCCACTTTTTAGAAGTATTAGGGCTTTTTCCCCTTTCCTCTTTATTGACTAAAGACTAAGAATTGCAAAGTCAGAGTGATTAAAAACTATTTTATTTTATTTTTTTGAGTCGGAGTCTCACTCCGTTGCCCAGGCTGGAGTGCAGTGGCAAGCTCACAGCCACCCCAGCGTTGACCTGCTGGGCTCCAGTGATCTTTCCACCTCAGCTTTCCAAGTAGCTGGAACTATAGGCAACTGCTAACACACCCAGCTAATTTTTTGATTTATTGTAGAGATGAGGTCTTGCCAAGTTTCTCAGGCTAGTCTTGAACCCGAGGGCTCAGGCAATCCTCTTACCTCAGCTTCCCAAAGTGTTGGGATTACAGACTTGAGCCACTGCACCTGACCAATTAAAAATTACTTACAGAAAACCTGGGGCCTGGGATTCTGCCAGGCTCTCCCTGTCACAGTGCCCAACCACTGCTGTTTGAGTAGCAGTCTCCAGCTCTCAAGAGAAGCCACACAGAGAAACTGAGACAAGTAAGAGGAACATGTAGATAAATGAGGGGGACCCCCCAAAACCCAGAATTACTTTTGGGAGGATGGACCCCTTGTAGTATAGGCTTCCCCCACTAGGTAAGTGTTCTAGAAACGCATCAGCATCAGTGTTCTAGCTAACATTGTTGTGAGAGGCTACTTTGGCTTCAGTGAATTTTTTTTGGAGATTCTTTCAACATGTTTGGCCATTTCATGATGGGTGATTTAAAAGTGCACCTGCCTACACTGTACGGAGAGTTCAGCAGTTTTTTGATCAAAAATGGCATGATCTCCATGCTCCACCCTCCCCATTCACCCCATCTCACTCCAAGCAACTTTTTTTTTGCTTCCCTGGATCAAACCCTCAGAGGGAAACGTTTCACTGATATGGAAGAGGTGAAACAAACAAAAAACCGGCAGAAGCATCAAAATTGACAAATTCAAAAACTGTTTTGGGCAGTGGAGAAAGCATCTCGATAGGTGTATTGTAGCCAATGGAGTGTACTTTGGGGATGACTGAAGTTTAAACATGTAAGAATAAATACACAATTTTTAATAAATAAATTCTGGGTTTTTTGGTCCCCTCCGCCCCATATTCCAGGTCATTCCTCAGCATCAGACATAGCTGGTCTACAGGAAAAGGCAGTGGTGGTTCCAATCTAAGGTCTGTACATGGAATGGCAGCTGGAGTTCTGAACTAATTCACAAACATCTTTAAGTACCCCCATGCATAATTTGCAGTGGGTTGTGCCTCAGAACTCTCTGGGCTAGCACTGGACTGTCCCAGAGACTCTGTAGAATAAGACACTTGTGATGGACACTGCTGTCAAATCAATTGTTAATCTATTAATGCGGGAAACCAATAGTATGAAATTTTTAAAAAAGTAACACATTTATCATTTATATTATCCACCATGGGATGACACTTAGTACAGACAGGCACTTTATAAAGCTCTACTTACACCATAAGGGTATGGCCTACGTAGTCCCAGGTACCCACCGTTTTGCAGTCTTTGCAGTGATCACAGAGCCTTGTCAGTGTCCTTTGTCCTGAGGTTTCTTACACCTCACAGTGCTGACAGTGATTAGACCAGGCCTTTCTAAGCTCCAGTTTTCAGAGTTTACATAGGCCAGTCTGTTGAATGCATGTCTTCAAAGACCGGAAGCTTGCCATTGCTACCTTTTGGCAACAGTCTAAGGGCAATGGGGAAGGTGACCCAGTTATTCAAAAAAAAGACACATTAACAAGAGTAGATGGTTGCTATGACTTGACGTGGTGTCAACGGTACTAGAAATACAAGCAGAACATCGATCATGCAGGGTTGATTGCTGGTTCATTTTGTAGCTGACTCACTTTGTGATGCCTAAGGACGTTCAGCCCTGACTGGGAGAACACACAGAGCTCCGAATCCAGATGAGCAGCTCATGAAGGGATACTCAGAAGGGTGTTGACTGCACTGTCCCATTGCCATTGTTCACTAGCGCACCCTAGTGACAATCTTTGTTGGGTGGTAGTGATGTGCAAAGGTAAATAGTTACTCCCAGATAGCCCAAAGGAGAGAGCTACAGGTTGTGCCAGAAACCACACAAACGAAATGAACCTCAAACACCACTTGATGTTGCAGGAACTCAAATTGTATCCTGGAGAAACTTGCGGGGGAGAGTTGTCCAAAGGAAAAGACCAAACTGAACTGAAGGGGGCTTGGCGCAGGAAAGCTGAGATTCTAATGATAAGAGATGGTGAGGGCTGTCGAGACCTTGTGGTCTGCTGGGCTATGTTGCACAGTGGGTTTGGGCATGTTGCGAAAAGGCACAGGCCCCAGTTCCATGTGGCCCGTGTGATTGATGTCACAAGGGCATGGTGTGGACTCCGTGGTGAAAGATGTGATTATAGCCGTGGCCTGTGGGAAAAGTCATCATGGCTCATCACCTAATACCATAGTTATCATTCACTGGTATCTGTCATCTTAGAAACAACCATAGCCTGCTTCCTTAGGCAACAAGACCTCACAGAGTGAGGACGAGGCTCATGCCTCTTATTTCTCATTCTATTGCCCAGGTTGGAGTGCAGTGGCATGATCACGGCTCACTGAAGCCTCGACCTCCTAGGCTCAGGTGATCCTTCCTCCTCAGCCTTCCGAGTAGCTGAGACTACAGACATGTGCCACCATGCCTGGCTAATGTTTTTGATTTTTTGTAGAGATGAGGTCTCTCTATGTTGCCCAGGCTGGTCTCAAGCTCCTGGGCTCAAGTGATCCACCTGTGTCAGCCTCCCAAAGTACAGGCATGAGCCAACTCTGCTTCTTTGGGAGAGCAGGCTGGGCTTGGAACCGATTTGCACAGCTGCCTCTAGCAGTACCTGCAGGAAGGCCAGAATAAATAGGATAATTATTCAGAATATGTAAATGACTGATCCCTTCAGTGGACAGCCAATCAATGCAGTCAGGCATTGGCTTGATGGATTTTTTACTGTAATCCTTATTGATCAAATAAAGGGATTGGACTAGTTGGCCTCAAGGGTCCCTTTTAGTTCTAGCTTATGGTGATTCTAATGACTCAGCCTAATTGGCCCCTTGGATTGGTGTCATGTAAACACCATCCCTCAGACAGCATTAAATCACTATTGCTCTTCCATCAAAGTTTCAGTAATGCTATTATGCCTGATTTTACTTGTACACATCCACTTGTCTCTTGGTGAACGCATGTGTGCTTAAGATGGAAATGGCTCCAAGAAGTTCAAACCATATGGAATGATGTGATAATATTTGATTTTTATTAAAATAAATTTAAAGAAGTTAAAAAAACAAATGACAGCTAGGCTTGCTCTGTTCTCTTGTAGCGCAAGGTCATCAGTGATTAGGCTGAGCATAGGTGGATCAAGTTGGCCACCGACATTTTTCATTCCTGGTATTGGAGTGAGTAATCAAGAATCCAGGGAAATAGAACCACAAGTCAGGCTCCTTTATGGAAAGGATGCATCTTCCCCTCACCTTCCAACCTCTATTTATCTTGTATTATTGTTATTTTTTGAGATGGGGTCTCACTCTGTTACCCAGGTTGGAGAGCAGTGGTATAATCACAGCTCATCACAGCCTTGACCTCCTGGGCTCAGAGAAGCCTCCTGCCTGAGCCTCCCAAGTAGCTGGGACTACCACCATGCCCAGCTAAGTTTTTGTAGAGATGAGATATCGCTGTGTTGCCCAGGCTAGTCTCAAACTCCTGGGCCTCAAGCAGTCCTCCTGCCTTGGCCTCCCAAAGTGCTGGGATGACACATGTGAACCACGCCTGGCCCCTCTATCCATCTTGTATACAGCAGACCTAACAGCCAAGGGCTGCTGGATAATGATGGGATGACATCTTCATGGCATGGACGCAATGTGTTTGCTCTGCAGAGACCACATGCTGGACCATGGTTAAAGTAACGTCTGGTTGTTTGCAGGGGGAAATGCTGGCATCAATTACCGGGAGTGGTATAAGCCCCTGGTGTGGTTTTGGATCCTTGTTGGCCTTGCCTACTTTGCGGCGGTCCTCAGTATGATTGGAGATTGGCTACGAGTTCTGTCCAAGAAGACAAAGGAAGAGGTAGGACCCCTTCCAAACTCCATGGATGCTCTTGAGGTCAGAGGAGCTCGTGTCCAGATGTACATGTCTCTGTCCTGTGGGCTGTTTCCGACTCAGTGGAGGGCTCACAAGTCTTCCTTGTTTTGAATCATTCCTTCAAAGCTAAGCTGAACAGATCCAGGCAGTTATTTCTGGATTCTTTTCTGGCAGGTGAGAAAACAGCATGGCTTGTTTTATGGCCCATACGTCCTGGAAAGACTAGCAAACAATGACTGATTTTTAAAAATGAAAATGAAAAAGAAAACACAGAAATAGTCGGCAGGGGTAGGCTATGGCTGAGGGGATATGCACCTGCCCCTTATCAGCAAATTTAGGCGGAGACGTAAAAATCTCAGAGATCCCAGCAAAGCAAATGGCCTGCCCTGCAAGTCTTGGGGTCTTGCGTGGAAATGCAATTAGACACTGGGAATCTTTCTCCACTCAGTAGGAGGCTGAAATACTTCAACAGTGGCCAGCTGCAGGGAAGTCAACTCAGGGGGTCCCTCTCACCTGTAGCTCCTCCCAGGAGTCAGATCTGTAGAGATAAATGTATCCCTATGGCCAGGGTCATGCATATACATTTACATGAAAGCAAAGGCAAGCGGAGGAATACAGAGAAGGAAAGACAGATTTTGTGATTGGAAAAAAAAGAGTTTGTGTAGCTCTTCTAGGAAGAGAGGAACAGAAAGTGGGAAGAGGGGAAGGAGAAAGAGGAGCTCAAGAAAGGAAGGGAGATAAGAAAAAACAAAGGAATAAAAGGCGGCACGTCCCTTGTTGCCTTCATTCTGTACAGGAGGTCCCCGAAAGTCGCTGAACAGAGAATTTCCCCATATCCTTTTGCTGGTTCCCAGGGATGATTTCTCAGGCTAGCAGAGGCACTGCCTATACAGTTTCCAGTCTGATTTCTCAGAGAGTTGACGGACCTGCTGAAAATCAGCTATAACAAAAGAGAAGGGAACGAGAATATTGACTTTCCTGAATGCAAGCATTTGAGTAACTCATCCATTGAAGGGCGCGTGGGACTTGTGCTGTCTGTCCTGTTGGTTAAGAGCTGGGAAATTTGGTGCTGATCTGTAGGCAGAAAACTTCACTCCAAGGAAGTTTGTTCTGTGGGCTGCGGCAGGACATATTGCTTCCTGCACCTTTTGGGAGATTTGGTCATAGGGTGCCCTGAAGGGGTCTTTATCTTATTTATTTATTTATTTGTTTTATTTTTATTATTTTTTTAGTTAGAGTCTTACTCTGTTGCCCAGGCTGGAGTGCAGTGACACGCTCACAGCCACTGCAGCCTCGACCTACTGGGCTCAGGTGATCCTTTCACCTCAGCCTTCCAAGTAGCTGGAACTACAGGCATGTGCCACTGTGCCCAGCTGATTTCTTTGATTTATTGTAGAGATGAGGTCTCACCAAGTTACCCAGGCTGGTCTTGAACCTGTGGGCTCAGGCAATCCTCTTGCCTCGGCCTCCCAAAGGAGCGGGATTACAGGCGTGAGCCACCACGCCGGGCCTATATTTTTTATTTTTTCAGTCAGGGGTCTCACTCTGCCACCCGGTCTGGAGTGCTGTGGCACCATCAGAGCTCACTGAAGCCTCGACCTCCTGGGCTCAGCCGATCCTTCCAATTCAGTCTCCCAAATAGCTGGGACTACAGGTGCACGTAACCATGCCTAGCTAATTTAAAAAAATATTTTGCAGAGATAAGGTCTTGCTATGTTGCCCAGGCTGGTCTTGAGCTCATGGGCTCAAGTGATCCTCCCTCCTCGGCCTCCCAAGTGCTGGGGATTTCAGGCGTGAGCCACCACATCTGGTGTAGGTCTTCTTAAAACTAGCACAGTCCTGACAGCACATGGCTACAGAATGGCCCAGATGTCATATGACCAGCAGTCCCCATTTGCCCAGGACTGAGGGGCTTCCTAGGACAGTTTTGAAACTGGGACAGTCCCAGGTAAACTGGGACAGGCTGGCCACCCTACCCAGATAGACTGTCAGAAGGACAGGCTGAGTGGAGGGCCTGCTGAGCTTCTGCTTTGAGTCTTTTGTTTGGGACAGAGTGAGGTGCATTCCCTTGTCTCACTTAGTGCTAGACACTCTGTGAGCTAGATACAGTCACCCCAATGTGTGTCCCGAGAACGCAAACATACAATCAACACAACAGCAGAAACGTAGCTGGAAGCCAGTTCTGTTCAACCCCCACTTTTGACATCTCCCCATAACTCTGACCGCCTCCCATTCGGCCACCATCTCTAGCTCTCAGACTTCCTTGGGGTTCTCCACTACAGCCCCACACTCCTGCCAGCCCCCCAGCCACCTTCTGAATGCCTGAATTCAGTGCTGATTGCAGACAGGACTTCACTGGGACTGTTCCCGTTTTGTTGTTGTTGTGTTGTTGGGTTTTTTTTTTTTTTGAGTTGGAGTCTCACTCCCTCGCCCAGGCTGGAGTGCAGTGGCACGCTCACGGCCTTCCCAGCGTTGACCTGCTGAGCTCCCGCGATCCTTCCACCTCAGCCTTCCAAGTAGCTGGAACTACAGGCACGAGCTACAACACCGGCTAATTTTTTGATTTATTGTAGAGACCAGGTCTCGCCAAGTTGCCCAGGCTGTTCTCCAACACACATGGGCTCAGGCAATCCCTTCACCTCGGCCTCCCAAAGTGCTGGGATTACAGGCTTGAGCTGTCCCCGTTTTTAAAACAGAAAGCCCCATGTCCAAAGATCCCCCTGGGTCCTGGGCAAACTGGAACAGTGAAGTCCCTTATGTCTGGGCCATGCTGTGGCCATGTGCTATGGGGTAACAAGACCCTCCCCCTCTGCGACCCGGTAACCAAATCTCCCAGGTCAGGGTGCAGGAATCGGGCACAGCCCACAGAACAGACTTCCCTAGAGTGAAGTTTTCTGCTTACGATCAGCACCAAATTTCCGGCACTCGGGTGGCGAGAAGTCCTAGGGTGGAAGTCGCGTTTGGCCCTGTCCCCTGCGCACGCGTTCCTCCGTCTCCTCTCCCTCCCCACAGCGGGGAGGCCTTTCTCAGCGTGTTGTTGCTCTTTCGTCTCTCGGCCAGGTCGGCGAAATCAAGGCCCACGCGGCCGAGTGGAAGGCCAACGTCACGGCCGAGTTCCGGGAGACGCGGCGGCGGCTGAGCGTGGAGATCCACGACAAGCTGCAGCGGGCGGCCACCATCCGCAGCATGGAGCGCCGGCGGCTGGGCCTGGACCAGCGGGCCCACTCGCTGGACATGCTGTCGCCCGAGAAGCGCTCCGTCTTCGCCGCGCTGGACACGGGCCGCTTCAAGGCCTCATCCCAGGAGAGCATCAACAACCGGCCCAACAACCTGCGCCTTAAGGGGCCGGAGCAGCTGAACAAACACGGGCAGGGCGCATCCGAGGACAACATCATCAACAAGTTCGGGTCCACCTCCAGGCTCACCAAGAGGAAAAACAAGGACCTCAAGAAGACCTTGCCGGAGGACGTCCAGAAGATCTACAAGACCTTCCGGAATTACTCCCTGGACGAAGAGAAGAAAGAGGAGGAGACGGAAAAGATGTGCAACTCGGACAACTCGAGCACGGCTGTGTTGACTGACTGCATCCAGCAGCAGGCCGAGATGGAGAACGGCATGGTACCCACGGACACCAAAGACGAGGAGCTGGAGAACGACTCGCTACTTGAAGACAGAAACTAAATGGGAAGGATTCTGGACTTGAACTGAGCGATTTTTTTTTTTTTGGTTGGTTGGTTGGTTTGTTTGTTTTATATATTCACACTGAGACACGTGCCTTAAACAAACTTCTTGTTAGTCCAAAATTACATAGCATTGAAGAATATATTTCACTGTGCCATAAACAACTGGAAGCTTGCTCTGCCAAAAGGAATCAGAGAATGAGAACTTCACATTGCAACCGCGGGACACAGGGAGCATTTGCACACGCAGCGGGTTCTAGCCGCCAGTGTGAAAGGCGTTTTGGTGGCAGTGCTGTGTGCATGATACGCAGACAAGGGCAGCTATTCCGTAGAACACCCTCCTGAGAGGGACAGGTGTGTCTTTTAGATGGAGTCTTTTTTCTTGAACCTGCTAATGGTGATATGTGCACACGCAGAAGGGGACCTGGTTGAGGGTTAACTGGTGTCTGTGATGAGGGTGGAGTTGACATTTTCGGCATGTGCTCTGAGCTTGAATTTTGATACAAACCATTCAGTGCATAACACCTAGTCTTTCTAAGCTCCGAGTGAGTGTCTGTGAGACCCGAGAGCATCTGGAGTTTGTTGGAAGCAGATCAGAGCACACGTATTAAAAGGTGCAATTGCTTTTCTCATTACAAAAGAAAAAAAAATAATCGCAAACACATCACACTGTGGATATCACCTTAACCAATGACAGAAGCCTGCTGAGTGGGGTCTTTCTCACAGGGTTAGGGAGTCCAAATGAACTTGGGAGCATTGGTGAAAACTCAGCATCAAATGTTGCATGGTTCAAGGTCAATCATGCGTTTTCCTCAGTGGGTGTGATGGTGAAAATAAACTGATTTTGAAATGCCCATTTCACTTTTTAGTGGAACTTCAGTTGTAACTTGGTTTGATAAGAGGGGGAAGAATACCAAAACTATTGCCTTGCATGATGCCAGTGGCTTGCTGTTCTGTCTAGCTGATCCTAATTTTTTAAAAAAATAAAAACCAGACATCCTGCATTTCTGAGACACACCGAGGAGGACCATGGCATCTTTCCATCTCAGGGCTTTTTGTCCTTTCGGGTGTCTTAGGGTGGATGTAGTTATGAGATCCAATCTCACTATCTCCAGACAAAAGAAAAATGAATCCCTCACCCTTGTACAGTAAGCTTGAAATGTTTTTATTGCTTGTAGCATAAGTGCCATTAATTCCATTTAAAAAGAATAGTTTGAAATATTTAAAATATTTCATTTTTACTTTTATGTTTGGGCATTTCTTTATTCCAAAAACATCACTCCTTCTCCTTGCTTATTTCTCTGTCTCACACCTGTTATTCGTGAACACTGGTACACCCCTGAAATGGATTGTTTACATGTAACCGATAGCCAACATGTGATCATCATGATTGTTCCTTGAGGTTAAACACCCAGTGAGGGAGAGCAGGGGAATGCCTAGTTGCAGGTTTTGAGAAGATGGTTTTAGATGGGTTTCTGTCAGAAAGGGAAACTATATACCAGGTCATCATCCGGTGGATGCCTCAGTCTGTCTTTACCACAATTGACTGGTGTACTGGTTCAAAATTAACAGATTTGGTTGCATGCTAAAGTTCTTGGACCTGGCAACACCAGGAAGTTGCTGCTTATGTAACTTCTAGGCCTAGTGCCACCCTTCCGAGAGTTAATGGGATTTCATGTAACTAACCCACAGTGTGGATTTACCAAAAGTTCATAGCACTAGCAGAGACATCCAGAAACTACCTAGTGCTTTCTGACTTCCAGGGAGAATTACACCCACTACATCCTTGCCCACTGGTACCAGTGAAGACCTATTCTTGCCCATTTCTAAAAAGCGCATGGCTCTCCCTTACCTGGGGCACGTGTAATCCTCCTCCCCCCAACCCCAAATCTCTAGGCACCAGGTGAAGTTCTGGCATCGCTTTTGAGAAGGAACCAGATAGAAGTGAACTTTGATCAGATCCTTCTTGTCTGAGGAAGGTATGGTTAGCTCCTCCACTGGGCTGGAGCTGGAGCTCACTGGTGACTTCCTGTGTCAATAGAGAGATAGTCACTCGGGACGTGATGTTCATGCAGATGTGGATGTTGGTTTTTACTATGGGAATCATTCCAGCCTGACAACATGCATTTCAAGGTATTGGTAGACAGCTGGGATGGGTTGAGGTTTCCTAATCCAACTGTCTGTGGATCTCACTCATTTGGGTTTCCACCCCATGTTGCCGTGGTACCTTCTTCATAGTTGTGTGTTAAAATTCTAGCGTCTACAGCCATATCTGGCAAGGAGGCTTCTCTCCCGTTTATCCAGTGCCTTCTGTAGGCCAGGCACAGGATTAGATACCTTACGAACGTCAGCTCCCTGAAACCTCAAATTCTATGTGGGAAGTATTTGCAAACCCATTATATGGACGGGGACACGGAGGCTCAGGGAAGCTAAGCAACATACCCAATGGTGTACAGCAAGTGCTGGTATTCAAAGTACAACCAAAGTCTGTTTTCCACTTTGCTGCAGTGTCCATGTCATGCCCTTGGGAGTGTGTGTGTGTTTGTGTGTGTGTGTGTGTGTGTGTGTGTGTGTCCTTGTCCTTCTAGCTCCATGGACACAGCTCACACAGGGAGAAGATATGGAGGGATTTTTACCACCAAGAGGGTACGAAGTCTTTGTATAAACATGGCTCAAAGGGTTGCCCTTGCAGGCACCTGTTGTGCATTTTTTTTTTCATTTTGGTTTTGGGATTTTGTATGTGGCATCCTTTTCCCATTGTTAAAAATGCCCTTTGAAAGCACTCTTTTGCACTTTACTTGCTTACTTTGCAGGAGCCCTGCATACAGCAGGAATAAAACCGCTTAAAGCACCACGCTGCATGCTCTGTCAAATGGAACAGGTGCATGTGTTGGTGTGTACATAGATGCTTTCCCAAACAAGTCACATCGGTTATACAGGGGGATCAGAAATAGCCTAGGGCTGGGCGTGGGGAAATCTCTTATATAATCTGCTCCCTGAGTGCAGAGAGCCAGGGCCCTGATGGATAAAATCCAAGAAGACCCTCGATGAAGATGGATCTATTGGATATGTGAGCAGAGTATTTAGAAAACTATAAAACGCTTTCCAAAGGAGAAGCTGAGCGAGGAAGAAAGGTTGGATTCCTCTTCATGGAAGCCATGATTTGGGGAGGGGCCAGTTATTTTGAAGTTACGTGAATTTACCTTTTTTAGATGGGGACAAATGGCACATAGAATACATGTGATAAGGCAAAGCTGCCACCTATGCTTATATGTATCAGCACACCTGCTCCTCCCCACTACTGCACTCTCACACCACTACTGTAAACCTGGAGTCAATGTTTCATTTCCGTACATGGAAAGAACATGGGTTCTCTATCTTCAGGGGGTGGTGTCTTTTGCTTCACTTAGGGATCCGGTACTGAAGTTTCCTTTAAGGCAGATGTGGAGGTTTCCTGGAGAGCCAAGGGGTGATTTGGAGAGAATATGGCTTCATACCCCATCCTAACCCAACAGTGACTCCAGGAATGCATTGCTTTTGGGGTAGGACTGTATGTATTGAGGGGGTAGGGGTATCCATGGCCTGTAACTATGGCAACTGGGACTATTTGTGCTGCACCAATCATAGCTTGTGACTGTGGGCACATCAGTTTCCTGCCTGGATCTCTGTGACCTTGCCTACACACCAAGGGAGTTGAGCACAGATAATCATCAAGGTCTCTTTTTAGTTGGGTAGTTCTCTGATGAAACATCCCCTAGTCCATGAGTGAATTAAATTACAAGGCACGTTTAAGTTGGATTTACAAATACTAATTGTCCTACTCATTTTAGGTTAAGGTGAGAGAGCTTAGTCTCTTAACCTTGGAATTTGTTTCTTGGGTGATTGATGGAGACCAGATATATTTGGGAGATGGTGTCCAAATTAGGATCATGTCATGCCCTGTGTAGGCTCTCTCTATCCTCCCTTAAAGTTCTTTGGCACGTGGTCATCCAGAGGGTTCATGCTGTGTGAGCATTTTTTGCATGGTGTTAAAACTAGTTAAAGAATTTTAAGCTGTTGCTATTTGCAGTCAACTGAACTAAAAGTTCCCTTTGATTACTTCATGAATTCATGCACTATGGCCAGACATCTCTCTCTCTCTCTTTCTCTCTCTCTCACACACACATACACACACACAGAGGAAATGGCTGCTTTAGGTTCTTTGGTAACCATTCCATGTTGAAAGTCTTAGTCATGCTAACATTAGCAAACCGCCCCCCTTGCCTTCCTCTGAGATGACACAATTTCCTGGCTAAGTCAATGCTGTATGTCTGTTTGTGTGCTTGGTTTCTTGGACTGGTGAGAATTGGCCAGAGTGGGTGGAGCAGGCTTTAATCACTGGATTTGGTTAGAATGTGAACTGTCCTGTGTGTACCATGGTTTCTGAACCATAGGAAAGGTATAGGAAGACAAACAGGCAGAGCATTTCTAAAATAAGGGAGAAGAAACAAACCAGCATTGCACTCCATATCTCTGCTTTCTGCCTTCTGCCTTCTGCTAAGGTTTAGGTGGGGTTATCATTTCTCACTGTTATGATACAATGATGTAGTATAACAGCTAGTTAGTCATGGCCTTAAAAAGACAAATGGGAACTCTCTGAAGCCAAGGGCACTTAATGTGGTGTTGTGGATGCTGTTAGTTGAAAACTTTGGAATAGCACACAAATTAAATGGCTGTAAGTGAAACCCTGCACTCTGTCTCTGCACAATACCTGTGCTGGACTTCACGGACCTGTCCATGCTCTCTGTGAATCCCATTCCTCCTGCAGCCATCTGTAAGTCATCAGTGTAGTGGCATTGAGGAGAAACAAGAGGTGTCTCCGATTTTGCTGAAAGGGATGATCATTTTCACAGGTGCCTGAGATTTGAAATCTACTTTGTGTTCTTGATTCTTCAGTGAAAAATCTCAAATATATTAAAAAAAAAAAAAAATCCTTACGAGGACCCTTGCTCCCTCGATCCAGCAGACCTGTGCTATGGGGGATAATTGCAAGACCTCTTCTTGGCTGTCAGGGCTCCGAGCTTGAAGGGAGAGGGTTTAGTGGTGCCTAGAAGTGATATGCAAACCACCCCACATGGCAGCCTCGGCCCCTTTCCCATTCCGTAGTCACAGGCAGGGGATCCCGTGACAATGATGATAAACCCATGTGTGGAGGTGTTTTACCTATTTTTCTCTCTGTAGGATTTCATGGTGCTTTAAAAAAAAGGCATTTTACAGAAAATGCGGGGGGAGGGGGATTTCATAATGTTCTTAGGGAAAGTACAAAACAAATTTGCTTGTAACATTTCAATAAGCTGTGCTGCTATTGTCTTTATTTGATGATGTACTTTTTTTTTCCAATTATGGAGAAAATTGCAACAAAGACCTTCTGGAAGATCTAATCTGATGTCTCTTCTGTTTTCTTTTCTTCTGTGGGGTCAAGTGTGGTTTGTAGTGACTGGGTGGGGGTCTCTGCTCAGGACCACAGGTCTTCCTTCTGATCACAAGTCAGGTGCCTCTGGCTTGCACTCATTCCTTCCACATGTGCCCCTGCAGAGACTCACTATCTTGCAGGGGAAGGAGCCTCAAGCAAACCTGGAAGAGGAATCTTAAATTACCCACTGTTGTGCACGTACATTTGTTTTCGTGTCCCTGTTTTTACCTGATCTTAATTGCAGGTTGCTGGAGGTTGAACAACAGGATGAATCAAATTTTCTCAGTGGAAAAACTGAGGTTGGACATAGTGACAGGTCTGCTGGTACTAAGTGATCAACTCCTTGGGTGCCGACATTTTAAGCTGTGTCCAGATTTTCCCTTGCTGTGCATCGGCCAGCCATGGGCTTATTAATAATAAGTAGAGGTAAAAAGGCAGCCATTTTTTGAGCACCTGTTATATACCAGAAACTCTGGTAGGCAGTTTGCAAACATCCCATTCAGCCTAGTAAATGAAACAATATGGTGAGTATCTTCATGTTGTATATGATGACTTTGAGGCTCAGAGAGGATAAGAAACCTCCAACTCGAGTTAATTAGCCCCAAGCCCGCATCTGTCACCAGGTCATGCAGCTGCATGGGACATGTGCTTTCATGACTTTTCCAGGTGATGTGGTCCTTTCTGACTGTCTCTCCCCTCCTGTGCATGCCATGGTGTCAGACGTACATTCCTGGCTGCGAGACTGAGCAAGACAAAGTGGCCAGTGTGGTCATTTGAAGCCAAGACCTTCACCCAAACTAAGCCAATGTGACTGCTGGCCATGAGTTGACAGGGACAGATACAGCTCATTTCTTCATTGTTTTACTGGTCTTGGCACATGGCAGGAGTGCAAAGAGATCTTCCTAAAATGCAAACTGGTCAGTGCATCTCCTTTACCTTCCGTAGAAAACCCCACGGCGTGGGTCTGCCAGGCCCTGTGTGCATTCCTCATCAAACGCCATCTCTGCTGCCAGCATTCTCAGTTACTTGCAAACTGCGCAAATGGTTCATGATCTCTTCTTCCTTTGAGAAGTCCCCTTACTGAGTTGCCACTTCCTCTGTTTCAAGACTACCTGATTCATCCAGGTCCTTCAGACCTTGGCTGAAGAGGTCCCTCCAGGAAGTCTTTCCTAACTCCTGCCCATCCCTCCAAAGTGAGCTGCCTTCAACACAGCCTGAGCTCCCCTGTTATGCTGGATTTTTACTGTTAATTTATTTCTTCCATGCCAGTTATAAACTCCTCAGGGCCAGGATGGTGCCTTCATTTCCATCCTCAGCACAAATAAGGTACCTGATACAATATAGATACTCCAATTATTGGTGGAATAATTTTAATTGCAATACCCTTGTTCATAGCACATTTGCATCCTTCAAAGCAGATTTAATTTGTTCATGAATTAGAAGTTGTTTGGAGTCAAGACTGGTGGTGTAAGTAATTCATCCAACTCCTAAGCTTTATTTTAGTCAAAACCCAGCTTGCTTAGAAAGTAATGGGTTTGATTTGTATATTGGATTTCCAAAGAACTCCAAAATTTTAATTGCATTGATAGTTGTTAAAATAGCTGGATTCTTCTGACTGCTCTGAAGGACAGCTTTGGTTTGGATGTACAGATTGTGGAATGCTCGTTTAAAAAACAAATCTCTCTTGCTGTGTCAGGTCTACGGGCAGGCAGGTCCTTGAAAGTCAGCACTTTTGGGCTTCATATGCCTCAAGCTGACACCATGCCTCCATTTTCCAGCCCACAGTTTGGGTCTCAGGGATCTTGGGGGGTAGAACATGTCTGGTTGAGTCTTGGGAAGAAAAAAAACCCAACCAATCTTATTGCTATCGATAGTAATGTCTGTGCACTTAGGAAATAGGAGACTATGATTTGCTCCTCCTCCTGGCAGGCAGCACTCATCAATCACGGAGTTCCTTCCCTACTCAACTAGGTGCACTCTTAGTATAATCTATTTTAAGATTATACTCCAGGTCGTTATTCTCAAAATATGGTCTGGTGGCCCTAGTAGGTCCCTGAGATTCTGTCAGAGGATCTGTGATGTCAGAACGATTTTCTGAATAGCACCAAAATATTAATTAGCCTTTTTCACTATTATTTTCTCATGAGGGTGCAGTATTTAGAATCGAGCAACATCAGCCACTTAGAGAACAGGGGCAAAGTAACTTGATACCTGTTGTTGAACATCAAAAGAATTTTCCAAAATGATGGTAAATGGAACTGAGTGTCACAGAGAACTCAGAAGTACCTAGACATAATCATTTTATTGGAAAGTGCTTCCTGCTTATCCTCCTAGGACAGAATCACAGTGATGGCCATAAAACAATATTTCTCTGGCCTTGCCCCAGCTTCTCTGTGTGGCTCCAGCCCCTCTAGCTACTTCTTGTCCACCATGTTGTGGAGATCAGATTTCTAGAAGTCTTTCTGCTGCTCTAGGACTGGGTTAGTTGGTCTTTGAATGACTCCTTGATTCAAACAACAACAGTCACTAAGTTTTTGACACTGTCATCTTCCTCACATTGAGGGCTTCTTCAGGGAGCCCCAAGGAGCCAAGACTGGTGGTATCGTGGAAGAAAGGATCTTGGAAGATTCTGGAGACACACAGACAGAATATTGGCCACACAGGTAACTTTTTACCTGGTCACTTCTGTCAACTTGCATCACCCAAAGAAGCCAAAGTGACTCAAACACCCATGAAACAAAACTCTCCCAGCTTAAAAATGCTACTGCACACCTAGCTGGTTTATGCAATGTGTCCAACTTCCTAAAATCATTTCAGCCAAAACCAAGTTTGCTTATAAAGTAGTGAGTTTGATTTGTATTTGGGGTTTATGAAGAGCTCCAAAATTTTAGTCATGTTGATGGTTGCTAAAATGGCTAGATTCTAAAGATGACTGCTCTGAAGGACGACTTTCAGTGAGAGCTGTCTTTCTCTCATCATTTTCATGGGCCCGATACAGTGTGAGGCCTGTGGAATGAGCTCGGAAGATATCCATTTAAGAGCAAATCTGAACTGTGGCGTTAAGCAAGGGGATTCTGCAGAGAGTGGGAGCAGAACTGTAGGGTAGGTAGAAGGATGCAGTGGTAAAGAAGAGTCCAGGACCAAGGCTGGTGGTCTAGGTAAATGGAAAAATCTTGGAAGATCTCTGGAGACATGTAGATGGAATATTGACTACAGTGGTAACTTTTTACCTGGTCATTTCTGTGAAGCCAGCATGGTGCAAACACCCTTGAAACAAAACTCTTCCAGTTTAAAAACGCTAGTGCACACTTGGCTGTGTGGACTTGAGATAGTGTACAGGTCAGCATCCATCTGCTGCCTTTATGTGAAATATTTCAAATTTTGGATGACTTGTTTTAAGAAATAAAATTTAAAAGACATTATGAGAGTCTGAAACAAACAAAAAAAATTACCTCACAACCTATTTGGAAGAGTCGTGTTTATTAAATGAATTTTGAAGGTTGTTATTCATTCTTTGAAATCACGTAGGCTAAGTATGCATTTTTCCTCACTTGGAATGTCACAACATTAAAGTATTTTCCTATAACATTCAATGTTGTTATTTGTAAACTGCCTATGTCAATGGCTCTTTTCAATTATTTGCAAATGCCTGATGCAAACCACCACCAAAGGACCTAGGTAAGCTATGAATTTATTTTGAAATGAAGAGCCTTGGAGGACTCTCTGGAACATTCCGGAATCAACACATTAGTTGCAAATGTAAGCAATAGAAATATACATAATGCCAGTGTAATTTATGGCTGTCCATCTCAATATTTGATGTAGAAGACTAATCAGTTCCTTAAGGAACATTTTGTTCTTCAGTTGGATTTATAGAAAAAAGGAGAGTAAGGGGCCAGTCCATTATTTCCATGAGTGAATACAAACCCTAAACAATTTCTCCACGGAATCACTGCAGAGGAAGAAAAGAAAAAAAAAAAAGAAAGAAAGAAATCGTTGAACAAACATTTATGGAGCCCTACTGTGTATGAGGAGAGAGAGCGAGAGAGCGAGAGAGCGAGAGAGTGAGAGAGAGAGAGAGAGAGAGAGAGAGAGAGAGAGACACACACACACACACACACACACACACACGCACACACACACACACACACACAACTAGGTCATGTTCTCTGCCCTTAAAGGTTTTTGCACTGTAGAGTTGGGTAACTCTGTGCAATGTACTCTGAGGAGTAAACAGCTGGCAGTCACACAGCATGTGATTAGGTTCAAAAGTACAAGTAATTCTCACAAAAGTGATAGGAGTTAAGAGAGCAGGCAGAGCAGCCTGCATTCCTTTAATAGGAGGCATCTTAAAGAAGGTGTAGGCCATGTTAGGTAGCAGAAGAAACTGAATGGTTCCGATTTAACGGATTCTGTTTAAATATTCTGACCAATGTTTAAGACTGATCTATTTGTCCTGAGACCACTACAAATGTATCCTCATTTGAGATGATTTTGTTGTAAGGCCTTTTCTGTAAAGGGAAGAATGCTTGAAAATGACAAACACGTTACCGAATGTAAGCCCAACTTAAGAGGTAAACAGAAGACCAGTTCCACTGGTCACCAGTTGCAACAGAAATTGTAACTCCTTCTGAAAGCAGTGTGATCGAATAACATACTGCATAGGAGCTTCCCTTCCTCCTCCCTGCATCTCCCCCTTCCTCCTATTTAGAGTCAAGCAGATCCCAGGCCCTGGCGTCCTTTCCTCCAGGGAGGAATACAGTGGCAGGAGTATCCCTGGCTCTTTGTTGCAAAAGCCAGGTCCACGGGAGGATTTCATTGGACAAGGAGCAGAGTGACTCGGAATGCATTCATGGGAAAGAGAGGGTTCCCTCCTAGGCTGAGAACAGGGCAGGGAGAAGTCTGGGGTCTCATAGAGAGGCCTGTGTGTAGCCACCTGAAGAGAAAGGACAGCACAGTGGGCTTCAGCCAGAGGGCCAGGGCATGGGCAGGTGCATGGTCCCGGGATCCCCACCTAAACCTTCCATGGAAGTAGAGTTTCCCACGCCCCTGCTGGGATGGGCCTTGGAACTGACACCATTTGATTTACAGAGAAAAAAGGCTTCCCCTACTTCTTGCATACCTGAACTCTTTTTGTTCTTAGTCTAATTTAAATGGTTCCTTATCTGGGTCTGAACCTGTATTGTCTTGTTTTTTGGGTGGGAACAGAAGGTCATTTTTTCTCCCTGATTTGTGGAGAGTTCGAACCTAGAAATACTTTGCATTCATGTGTTATGCCGTGGACTGGATGATCTCTTTTTGAGGAAGGGGTGGGGAGGCAGTTTTCTGGGACTGGAAGCCAGGGACACCCCCAGCTTAGCTCTTGCTTTCTAACTTCTTTCTGCCTTGGTGGGTGGGGGCCAGTGAGGAGAACTTCCCAAATGCTGAGTGGATTCTGCCTCCTTCTTCAGACAAAGAAGAGGGAGACGGGGCAGACCTGGGGGACTCTTGTGGGGAGAGAGGGATCCATTTGTCCCCATGGATAAACCAGGTCCCAGATCCCAGCTCCAGACTCTTCCCCTCTCCCTCCTCCTCCCCAGGGCTTGGTTGCTCTTTGGAAAGTCAAACACATTTGATGTCCACCTTTGGGCAACTTCACTAGCTTAGCCCCATGGAATCGGGGATGCAGGGGCTGGGATGGGAGGAGGAGGCCTGGTGGTACCAGGCCCTCCAAGGACCCTGTCAAGTACCCAAGACAAAACAACTCAACTGCTGGCATCTGAAACATGTGTGAAGTCAGATTGGCTCTTAACTAGAGGATGCGCGAAAGTTTGAAGCCAGACGCTGAAAATGCTCGGCTTTGCTTTGACACATCTCAAGCCAGCATGAGTGTGGAGGGGGTCAGTTAGCACCAAATTAGGCACCAAGCAAGGCAGTGTGTCTGCTCTTGGACCTCCGCACAAGCCGATCCCGTATACTGAGGGTGAGACGATAATTCTGTTCACAGTTACCGAAAAGAAAAAACATATGGAAATGTCCTCAGGTGACTTGGCTAAAGTTACTAAGCAGGTTCTCTGCCCAGTGCCTCCACGGGGGCAGTTTATTGTGTTGTCACATGTAGAGAACTGGCCATAGAGGGAGCAGGGAAGTACAGTGTGACTCCTGTTACATAAAAACAGTGCTTGTTGTTCTTACGGGAGGGATCTCCCCCACTTCTGCATCTTCAAGTCCAGGCTTCGGGCCCTTTTCTGACAGAGAGACCTAGAAGATGTCCCAAAAGTGATGATAACGAAGCAAGAGGTGGTTTCTTGAAAATGAAGTTTAAGGCTGGGCATGTTGATTCACACCTGTAATCCCAGCACTTTGGGAGGCCAAGGAGGGAGGATCACTTGAGCCCAGGAGTTTCAGACCAGCTTGGGCAACATCTCCAGACCCCATCACTAAAAAAAAATTAGCCAGGTGTGTTGGTGTGTGCCTACAGCCCCAGCTACGCGGGAGGCTGAGGTGGGAGAATTGCTTGGCTCAGGGATTTGAGGCTGTTTCGAGCTATGATCGTGCCACTGCACTCCAGGCTGGGTTACAGAGTTTAGACTCATCTCTAAATAAATAAATAAATAAATAAAAATAAAAAGAATGATTCAAAAAAATCAGGAGGTTATAATTTTCCTGGGTTAATTCCTGAGAGATACAGTATATGAAACCCTTGACTGTGAATTAGGTATATGTATACACACACACAATTAATTACTTTAATATTAAATATTTGAGTATTTCTATTACTCCTATTATTATTTTTTCCCATGCTGTTGTCTTTACAGAACAGTGTCATTAATCCAGTAGAAACAATAGACACATTGTTTGAACACTGTAGACAAACCTGCTTCCTCTGAGAGTATGTTTCCCTCTTCAACTTTTCTTTTCCTTTCTTATGCATTGATTTTTTTTTAATTCATAAGAGAAACTGAAGAGCCTTTCAATAGCTGCTGGCTTTTCAGACCCCTCGAAAAGTTCAAACTGGACCATCACTCTTGTATAAAAAAACAAAAATGAAATTACTGTTTCCTGTAAGGGGGGGTCAGACAAGTTCAGTGACTTGCCCAAGGTCATACCCATCACCAGTGGGTGGGGGAGCAGGGACATAAAATTAAGACATGCTTAGCTGCAGGTCTCATGTTCTTCTTGTTGGCACTTTGGCACTGTGAAGTCTCTAATTCAAACACAACAACCAAGCATAGAGGGGACGGGGCCTCTGGGAGGTGCCACCTGCCTCCTTGTCAGCAATGGCACCTGATGGTCCAGAGCATCTCGGCTCTTCCAAGTCACGTGGACGAGTGTCTTGCAGCCAGGCCACTGACCCCAGGGGTTAGGAGTTCTTTCCTCTTGCTAGAAGGTGAGCAGCAAACCAGGTGAGCACCATCTGCCAGTTGACGCCTCCTCCCAGGCTCTCCTTCGCGGGGCCTCTGCTAAAGCATGAAATTAGGAGAAAACTCAAGAAGAGTGATGTGCTGAAATGACTCACATCTGACGGCATTCTTCTCTGCCTTCCACCAGGTCCATCTCAAGTGAGAAAGGCAAGTCAGCTGTTAGGTTCAGGGCTGGCTGGGATATCACAACAGGGCCAGGGGAAGACAGGAAGCTCCCGGCTCGTCCTCTACTTACTAGAAAACGTGCTCGACAGCCCAGGATGAGCACAAATATTTAAGGGAAAGGACAAGGCAATGCCTTTGTTTTCTCCCTCTTCTGTTTCCTAAGATCCATCTTGTTAGAAGCGGCAAAGGGCAAAAGGCCTGGTGGAGGCAAGTGGGTGGATTTACCCTTTCTTTTGTTTAATTCTAATTTTTAAATTTAGAATGGGGGTACAAGTGAAGATTTGTTACATAGGTACATTGCATGAAGGCGAGGTTTGGGCTTCTGATGAAGCCTCAGTGGTGAGCATAATACCGGATGGGTGGTTTTACGCCTACAGGACCTCTCAATCCAGATGCTTCCTCTTCTCCGGATGTGGCTTCTGGAAAGAGAAGCTGGAGGTAACCAGCTCCCCCTCCGCCTCTCCCTCCTTTCTGACTCTCCTTTTTCACATATTCTTGAGCTGGGTGAAGAATCTCCAGGATGCTAAGTGATTTGCCCCAGCAATTCTACTTCTAGGCATATACCCTTCAGACAGTGCCTCCTCTCTCACAGGCCAAGAGGGCTTGATTCTTACATGATTTTACTGAAAAACAATTCTCGGCATTTCAAGGTCATTTCACCTTGGAGGAGTCTACTTTTGTCTGGTCTCGGGAGGCCAGGCAGCTGGGAATATTATTAGTATTTGTGTGTGCTCTGGAATTCAGTCTCCCTCCACTTTGTGAAAGTTTCCAGTTTTTTACATTTTTTTAATTTACTTTTTTATTTTTCTAGAGATGGGGTCTCGCTATGTTGTCCAGGCTGGTCTTGAACTCCTGGGCTCAAGCTCATCCTCCTGCCTCAGCCTCCCAAAATGCTGGGATGGCAGGCGTGAGCCACTGCTCCTGGTCAAAGTATCCAGTTTTTCTTTCCTTTCTTTTTCCTCAAAGATCCATCCTATGAGCCTTGCAAGATCTAGGAGGGGTGGTGATGGTGCAGAGATGGGCATTATATATGCTGGGACTTGAGCAGGATCCCCTTCCCCAGCAGGGCTGTGACAGGCAGCAGCTCGCACCCTGTTGCCCTGCCTTGTGTGGAACCTGTGCTACTGTCCCGGCCAAGCCAGGCAAAGGACTGGGAGGCCCTGTTTCCTGGGTCCCGGTGAGCCAGGAAAACCTTTCCTTGCCGGCCACTGAACAATGACAAGAGGGGTCTGCCCTCTCTTGCTCCCTGGCTCCCCTCTGCCCACACAGTCTGCCAGAGACACTTTATAAGAGCCCTGTACCACCAGTGGCAGGCCTCTGTGAATCCCCAATCTTTGCTCCTCTTGGCTTCCAAACGCCTCCTGAGGAGTCTGTCATCTTGGTCCAGTTCTTCTAATTGCAACAAAACCACGTGAGGAAACCACCTCATTTTGTTTGGGCTTAAGACTTATAGCCATGGCCACAAAACGATATTTCTCTGGCACTGACCACTGTTGATCTGTAGGGTCCTCCAGCCCCCCTGGTTTCTCTCAAATAGTCTTGAGAGTTTTCTGAGAGTGGCTCTTTCATGCAAAATGCACCAGTTTCCTATATGGCTGCCCAGTTGAGTGAGGGCTCTGGGCTGTGACTGATTTTCGAATGGACAAGTAGGCCACGGAAGATGCTGAAAGGTCCTGTGGCTGGACCTTAGTGATGGATGCCCTGCCAAGGTCCAGCAGGGAGGTGCTCGTGCCAAAGGCAATGGAGGCATCACCGCCAAGCCGGCTGCTGTTCACACTGCCTTGAGTGGACACTAGGGAGGTATTATGTCAGACCGGGGGGTCTGTGATCCAGTGCTGTGGGTAAGATGCAAAAAATTGCACAGGAATTAGAGTGGAAAATATAGTTTATTTAGAAAGTAGATTAGGAGGCCGGGCTTGGTAGCTCAGCCTGTAATCCCATGCTTTGGGAGGCTGAGGTGAGTGAATTGCCTGAGTCCGTGGGTTTGAGACTCGCCTGGGCAACTTGGCGAGACCTCATCTCTACAATAAAAAAAAAAAAAAAAAAAAATAGCCGGGTGTAGTAGCGCGTGCCTGTAGTTCCAGTTACTTGGAAGGCTGAGGCAGAAGGATTGCCAGAGCCCAGCAGGTTGAGGCTGCGGTGGCTGGGAGCGTGCCACAGTACTCCAGTCTGGGTGACAGAGTGAGACTTCAACTCAAAAAAAAAAAAGAAAGTAGATTAGGGAGAAGGAGACAAAAGATCCACTTCCCCAAGGTAGGGGAGGGGGCCACAGCTGCCAGAGATTAACAAAAGCAGTAGCTGAGGCTGTTAGAGGTTGAATATCTTCTAAATATTTCCTTTGATGGGGGCAGGTTATTAAGGTGATTGGGTGGTAGTCTGTTCATCACGAAGGAGAGGTAAGTGCTGGTACTGACATCACGATGAGGGGCGGCAGGCAGATGGGTGGGCCAGTCACAAAACTGTTGCTGTGGAGATGGGTTCTATCTGTGTCAAGAAGATCAGGAAGGACTGATCACCATAGATTAGGTTAGCTTCCTTTCTTATGGCTGGAGGCAAATACTTGGAAAAGAAAAGCTAATTCACACAAAACAGAATGGGAAGGGGGCTGTAAAACAATTATCAATATCTACCTCTGAGAAAGGGTTCTGTCCTTGGCTAGTGATTAGAGGGCAAGCTAGGTAATTTGCTAAGACAAGGACTGCCCTTAGTTAAGATGATTGCATTGAATTATTACATTTTGGTGGTTTTACCCTTGCAGGAGGTGTCACTTTTTGTGTGAGTGTCAGGACTGGGTGGATATTTCTAGTCATTTAATTTTTGGTAACTGCCTTTAGAACTCTAGTTTTCACAAGTGGGACCTTGGAAGAGTCCAGGCAAGAAGGCAGGGCCTGGAGTAGGGATACACAGGGGTTTGGAGTCTTTCCTGTCTCTACCGGGGAGTGAAGGAAAGGAATGAGAGAAGAGGGTTGGAATCACAGGCCCAGTCAAAAACTTGCTGAAGATTCTCCAGATTGAGCTCGAAGACATTCCTGATGTGGCACTCACACTTGCATGCCAGGGACACTTTGGTTTGCTCCAGGGAGAAAGCATTCTCTCCCAGCACATGCTTTGAGTCCCTGCAACACGTTTTGGGGCGGTCTCTATCTCACACTGGTCCCCAGCTGACCCACGACCATCTCCGGGAGGGGATACTTTCTTGTGGCATCACTACTGCCAGGCCTCTGGCCTTTTCAGCTGCTCATCCTATGGGGCCAGCATGCCATTAAAATGACAGGGGTTAACGAGAGAAACAAGAGTGGGTCCGAGGTGGAAAAGGCACAAAACCAGAGGGGTTTCAGACTTAGTCTCCAATCTTCCCAAGGACATCTGGGTTTCAAGTGCAGTGAGAAGATGTTTACCTAACAAACATTAATTAAATGCCTACTGTGTGCCAGGCATGGTGCTCCAACATGGTGATGCAGAGAGAGAGGTAAGGCATCATTTCTGCCAAAAGAACCTCACTGTCTAGTGGGAGCAAAACCTTGAAGCTGATCAGTGCCATAGAAGGTGGCTAGTGCAATGAGGGAAGTGTGCCTGGGGGTGGTGGTGGTGGTGGAGGGTGCTGCACACAGGGGAAGGAGGCAGGTTTCAGAAGAAACCTGAGTTGTAACTGACCCCCGGGGCAGGGGTAAGTGAGAGGTGTCCAGGCAGAGCAGGGGCATGAGCAAAGCACAGAGCTGTGGGAGGTGGGGTGGCTCAGGGAACTGCATGGGAAGACCAACATGGGGGTGTGGGATGGTGGCCTCAAACACCACATCGGGGAACTTGGATTTCATCCTCCAGCCAGGGGGCAACTGAAGTTTTGTGAGGAAGGGCGAGGCTGAAGAGGAGGTCCAGTGGAAACCTCGTCTAGGAACACAAGCCTAGGATCCCTTGACGAATGACATATTTGATGGCGGGGTGGAAGGAACCTGTCACCCAGCTGGAAAAGAGCAGTGTAGAGACTCAAACCTAGGTGTTTAGAGCCTTGACTCAGTGGCTTTTCCTTTCCCAGAAACTAATTTCACAGACTTTTCTGGTTTTTTTTTTTTACATTTAAAACATTTTTAGGTATAGATTTGAGGCAGAAACTGCTAGCTCATTTCAGTTCTTGCTTCCTCAGCAACTGTATAAATGTTTATCAGCTACTATCTACCAGCCCGCTCTTTTCTCCTCTCTTCCTCCCTCTTCCACCTTCTGTCTCTCTCCCTCCCTCTTTTTCCCTTTCTCCTTCCCTCTGTGAAAGGGTTAAGAGTTGATATGGGAATGCTTGCTTAAAAGCTAAAAAAAAAATGGAGTAGCTTTAGTTAAAAGGCTAGAGAGCAACCATTGTAGTCTGCTCATCTTGGTCCTGCTTAAAGCAGCAGCTTGTTTCTACCTTTCCCTAATCATTAGCTCACAGAACCAGTTGTTTGAGCAAAATTGATAATTGTTTGTAACCCCTTGGTTATTTCTTTGTACTGACTATTCTTCCCTCTTTCTGAGCATTTGTCTTCCAAGTATATGAAGTCAGGCTGGCCTAACAATCTATTGTGACCAACTTTCTGTGACAGCCCTCTAGACCCCTGCCTGAAGCCACAAGATATGCGTTACTCTAACAACCCCAAGGCACCTAACAGAAACACCTAGGAAGGCAGCTGCAAGGAAACTTTAACCTAACCCCTATGCCCCCACAAAAGCGTTAGCTTTAAATATGCCCCTCATCCAAACCTGTGGGCCATGCTAACTCTAAGCATTGGTCCCTCCCATTCTCTCTTGAATGTGAATACATTCTTTTGCTTTCCTTTGCAAATCTTTGCTTTATTCCATGGCACCAAGCTTACCTGCACTCCTGAACACTAACATTCTTCTCCCTCCCTTCTTCCCTCTCTGCCTCCCTTCCTCCCTTCCTTACTTTCTTCCTACCTTCCCTCCTTTTTTCCCTTCTCTTCGTCTTTCCCTCCCTCTTCCATATTGATTGACCATCTATTCATAGATACAGGCAGAAGCTCACTAGTAATTCTTCCCACCCTGGGACCCCCTGACCTGTGTGCCTTTTATTGAAGACATGGAGAGGTGTTCCTACATCCTTCATCCTTAGATGAGGCCAACCAGGCTAAGCTCCTTCATTCTTAAGAACAGAAGAGAACGAAATGAAGAGTGGACATGTGTGTAGCGTCTTAGGAGCTAGCCCTCTTCTTTACAGAATTCAGTTTATGAGGGCCTCTAGTGTGGAACAGTTCTGCAGTGTAGACTTCAATCAAGTAGGTAGTCAGGAGGCAGACGCTGAATCTGTGCTCTTTTCTCTACAGTGTCGGCTACCACTCATTGGCAGAATGGTCTTTTGCAGAGAATAGGCCAGTGTGGTCAGCAACAGCAGTGAGCCCCCCAGGCTGGAAAAATGAATTTGCTTCTCAAGGTCAAGTCTTTGCTCTGCCTCCCTCTTAGCCTCCAAATTGTGGTTTTATCCTTTAGTCAGACCCATGCATGGGGGATTGGGGGGCAAGGGGTCAGAGAGATTTGCCTGGCACAGGAGACCCTAAAAGGCAGAGCCACATGTTGTCAGAACTGGAAGGAGCCTTAGGGATGAGCTTCACATTCATTCAACGTGTTGTCAGGGGTCACCTATTCACCAGGCTCTGTGTTAACTTCTGGCCCTCAGGGGAACAAAGAATAGGGCACAGTGTTCTCGGTTTCCTTCCTCAGTCCTGAGCAAATATATGCCAAGTGCTAAGTGCATGTCTTGCCCTGTTAATCTTGACATGAGGGATATCTTAGACCTCTTCTCCATGGAACTGAGCCCATTATGTTTTTAAGAAATTCTGCAAATTTTCGGAGCCCTTCAGTTGTCTGCTTGCGCCAGGTCCTGCTGCCCATTTTAGGTCTTGTTTCATTCATGTCTGTATATATGCTTTCCACTTTCCCTCCTCTACTTCTATCCCTTTCCTTCTGCCATCCTTCCCTCCCTCCTCCTCTCCCACCCTCCCTGCCTTTCTTCCATATTCATTGGCTGCAGCCCATGATTAAGTGGGAGATGAACAGGAACTTGAGTATTGATTATAGGGAGAGAGTCATGTCCACTCAGAATGTGAGCATGAAGCCCCCACAGACGCTCTCCCTAGATGGTGATGGGGAGGGGGTTTGCTGGAGCACCTCACCTCTGCCAAGGTTCCATTCAGTTAAACTGTACTTTGGGCCATTCTCTTAACAGTCACTCTTACCACTACTTAGGGACACAGCCTCAGCTTCTCCCTGGATGGGTCAGGTGACACCTTGAATTTCAGGGTGAAGATCTAATTTCTCCAACTCTTATCATTATTTTTTTCTCTACAAGTGACTTTTATGGGGTTTGATTCATCCTTCAGTGTGAATTTCACAATGACTCTGGTCCAGAGGTTTTCCAGGGGAATAGATAGCCTGTTCTCTAGCACAAGCTTGCTGGGAAAGCTACTTTGAGGAGTCCGTACAAATGTATGTTTTCTAGGCAACTTGTGGGTGGCTGATCAGGGCTTGGAAGAATACAGAAATCATAGTTCTTGCTATGTATATCACCAAAAGTCTTGGGGTCTAATTGGAGGCATCTATCAGACAGGAAGAAAAGCAGTAGAACACCAACATGATGTGTCATAAATATTTTTTGAACTGTACGTGCACTGAAGAAGTGTTTGTTGAGTGACTGATGGAATCTAAGTTTAGGAATAAACATTAAGCAATTGGACTAACATTACGATTTTGAGAGGATTGACCAGAATTATTTTTCCCTTTCTCACTCAAATATTTAAAGAGAATACCTGGCTTCTTAGTTTTAATTCTCCTACAAGAAGATAACCTTGCAGGAGAAGTGGTTTTCAGTGGTCATTCCCTGAGGGACAGATACCTTCAGCCCACCCTCAATACACATAAAACCCTCACATACACCCACCAACCATTCCTGAGTTGTCTCATGTGGTTTTTGCTAGTCTTTGCAATCCAGTTACAAAGTTAGGCAAAAGAGGAAGAGATTACTATTACTCTCTTGACCAACAGGAAATCACAGTAAGTTTAAGCCAAAGAAATAATTTTATGGAATTCCTATTCCATCTCTCACCCTAACTCTCCCATGAGAACTCAATCAAATTATAGAAATGGTAGGATTTTTAATTTGAAGTCAGTGATGTGAGTGAAAGACAATGACCAAGATTAAGCTTCAGGAAAATGTCTCCAAGCTCCCAAGCTCCCACTGTTGTAAATGCTGACTGACAATGACACCTCGATTAGAAAACAATGTGAAAGGTACAAAATTTCCTCATCACTAGAGGTGGTGGGGGAGGGAGGGAGAGAATGGAAAAGGAAAGACAGTCAAAAGTCACCAAATGGAGTCACAAAGATTTCCCATTCCTTTTCTTATCTTCCCACTTAAAATTCAATAAAATGGTAAAGACCAGAAATCAGATTTAATATACACATATAAATTAGAAAACGTCATTTGGAAGGCAAATGTTATTGAGCCAGGTGAATATTGACTTTTATGGCTCTTAAAAAAGTAAGAGAAATTGGGTATAGAAAAATATTTCTCAATCTTTTGTGTTCATTATATGTTGTGACGGTCCTTCTTTTCCCTTCTATTCATGTTCATACTCAGAAGCTTTTCAAACATCTCAATTTCCCTTCTCTCCACCTTGACATCTCTCTCTCTCTCTCTCTCTCTCTCTCTTTTTCTCTCTTTTGATGTATTATAGAGACAAGGTCCTAGCAAGTTGCCAAGGCTAGTTTCAAATCCCTGGACTCAGGCAGTCCTCTTGCCTCCGCCTCACAAAGTGCTAGGATTACAGGAGTAATGGTCCTGGCTGAGTTCATGTCTTGACTTTGGCACTTATTCATTTTGTGACTTTGGGTAAATTCCCTTTCTTTGGCATGTATTTTCTCTTCTGTAAAACAAGAATGATAATCTGAACTGTAGCGAGAAGACAGTGAGGCCATGACACCGAGGCTATTTTAGGAAGTAGCAGTTTTATTAGCGCTAGCGCGACTCAGCGGGCTAATGCTCCAACCTCACACGATATTATTATAAGTATAAACTGAGCTAACATATGCCAAGTGCTAAATACTTGTTGTACCCATAGGCACTCAATAAATATAAATTTTTTCCTCAGAAAAATAACTGTTGTCTTTTGTGTCCAAAGTTATGTCCTCTGTCAGAAATACCATTGTGTCCTGATTTTATAGAGGCTTTTTATCCCTTCCGTCTTGTGTATTCAACCTTTCTAATCCTTTCCCATATGGAGGCACCCAGACGAAGTGAGCCCCTCTTTATGACTTGGAAGCTGCCAGAGAGGAAGAATCATTCAGGAAATGAAGTACCTGTGAGATTTTTTAAAAAGAAAACTCAAGTCAGTAGATGGTTAGTAAAGGACTTGGTTACTCTGGGTCCATTTGTCCATCCATGAGATGTGGCTATGACAGTGGGGAAAAGCCCTCAACCTAAGCAGGCTACAGAGAGGAGAACCTTGTGGGAAGACGACAACCAGCAAGAGACTTAGAGGAAGTTATTAATAATAAAGTAGGGTTGAAGCTAGAGGGACATAAGAGCGGCATCACAGAAGCCAGAAACTAGGGTTAAGAACAGGGCGATGGGTTTTGGAGAAAGGAATATATTCACACAGGATAAGGCTTGAAAATGTCCCTTGAGACTGGGTTTGTTATTTAGCAGGTGACCTGCAACTGTTGTCAGAACATTTAGAGTGGGGAAGAAGCGAGAAACTTGATTGCCTTGAGGGAGGTGGTGAAGGGAGCAAGCGTAGTATAGTTAGGCCATTTCTTTGAGAAGCTTGGCCAAGACAATGGAGCAGTCGCAGGAGAAAATGGAAGACTAAGGGGACTTTTGCTTTCCCCACAGATATGGCAGGCTTGGGAGGCACATTTATACACTGCACAAGGAGAGTCTTATGAGAGAGGCTGAGGTTATAGAAGAGAGAGGGAGGACGGGAGAGGAAGCTGGTCTTGGACCAGGAAGAGCAGAGAGGGGAATGCATGCAGACCATTGATTGTGAGACTACCTTGAACGTGAGGGCAGACAATGTTCTCCAAGGGAAATGGGGGGAGGATGGATGCAGATTTAGATTCATTCATAGGCAGAGGGGATCTTTCCTGGCCCTTTTGAGGCCTTTATTTTCCTCAGTGAAGTAGGAGGGAAGGTTGGGTAGGAAGGAGATGGAGATTACTGGGATGGGCAAGGCTGGGTAGGAAGTTGGGAATGGGATAGGGATTTTTGTAAGATTGGTGAAGGTTTGGAATAGCTGTGGTGGGACTTGAAAGAGGGTTATTGTGGGATGCTGTGATCCCAGGAGAGGCTAGTGACCTTCTCTAGCGGCTTTCAGTAGCATAGGGGGAGGAACACTGGAAAGGGAAACTATTTGGAGTGATCCAAGGTTGGCGGTAGGACTAGTGGGGTGGGAAGAGAAGGGGCTGGGGCATTGAGGTTATCAAGAGAAGTGGGAAAGGGAGTCACTGGGAGTCACTTCCAGAATAAAAAGGTAAGCCAAAAAAAGGAGATTGTCTGGGAGGGAAGGCGTGGGGGTGGGGAGAGGGGGTAGAGGCTCAAGGAAACTGAAGAGCTGGTGTAAGGTGAGTAAAGAAATAAGAATTGGAAGGATAATGAGAGATGATGGTCAGGTCTTAGAATCTAACATTTCTAAGATGGTGCTGTTTTAGGGGATGGCAAGGTCTACGCCAGTGGCCTGGCTGCTGGAGAAATAGAGTTCTGACTTTACTAGAAGACCTGCACTGGGTTTGCTTATTGTTGAAGTGAGTACCATAACTACACTTCTCTGTGTCTTGATGGAGTCATCTACATCCCCATGAGATTATTGACAGAAGAGGTAAGGGGATCCAAACACTTCTTATTTCCCTGGCATATAGGGATTCTGAGTATGAGTCCCTTCCTTTTTCTTTCTCTTTTTACTTCCTTTTATGATATATGACATTGAATAATTACAGAAAGACAGTTACAGGAAGTTATAGGCCTTGAATATATGGCAATACGTCCCTCTCCCTTAAGTCTTAGTTTCTTGTTCCACTGGGCAGGTCCTAGTTTCTGCTTCTGGCTATGCTGATCTGGGGCAAGAAAAAGAACATTCTTCAAGGGAAAGAATAACCTTTCACATGGGTAGCAGAAACTCTTTACCTGCTCTGGTAATATATCTTCAGTTTGATTCTTGTCCTGTCCCGAGACTGTGTTACATAGCTGGATTCTCAGCTTCTGCACCTCCTTCAGGGAACCTATTTTCTATAAGCAGTCACCGCAGTAGAAATAAATATTATGGGTAAAATTTCTCCTTTAGGTCTTTTGCTCTTTTCCTGAAGCTTGCAATTTGGGAAGGTGAAGAAATTAAAAAGGAGTTCTATATTTGAGCCAAGCTGAATCCATATATCCAGATTGTTTGGAACTTTTGTGATCCTTCCATAAATGACTTCCCTTCTTGGTTTCATAGATTATTCTCCCACCTTGGTGTTGGATTTGGAAAAGTCATTATGAGCCTCAGAGTCCTCTGTGGATCTGAGAGTCTGAAGTATAATCCCTTCTAGCCTTGCAAGGCTATGGTATGGGGATATCTGAGCACACCCATGCACTCTTATCCATCTTAGAGAAATGGAAATCTTGGAGGTATGGGCATCTTTGATAGACTCAAAAAGGAGTGGGAAGGATGCTTCATTTATGCTTTTGGAGGGCATAAGTCACCTATGTAGGCAGTGGCAATACAATCCCCTCTCTCTTGAAAATCCTTCTACTTTTCCTTAAACATTTTGGATTCCAAGAGAAAGTAGTTAATAAAATCAATAGCTCTGTTTCAGTTTTGTTCTAGTTCTGTTTCTGGGGGTTGTTCTGATGCCTGGCTTTCTTTGGGCTTCAGTGAAAAGCATGCTAGTAGGGCGTGGGGGCTCACACCTATAATCCCAGACCTTTACTGTAATCCCAGCATTTTGGGAAGCAGAAGTAGGAGGATTGCTTGAGGCCAGGAGTTCTAGAGTAGCCTGCGCAATGCAGTGAGACCCCTTATTTACAAAACATTTTGTTAAAAATTAGCCAGATGTGGTGGTGCATGTCTATAGATGCAGCTACTTGGGAGGCTTGCTTATGCCCAGGAGATTGAGGTTTCAGTGAGCCATGATTATGCCACTGCCCTCCAGGTTGGGTGGCAAAGCAAGACCTTGTCTACAAATAAACACATTTCTGTGCCATTAGAAAAAATCCTATCACTTGTAGCCTTCATGGACTGTTAAAATTACATTCCTTGGTCAGAGATGAGCCCTTCACTACCAAATTAAATTTGGCTTACCATGGACAGCCATAAGGCACAACTGGTTTTAATGAATTATCACAACCAATGGTATCCAGAAGATGCCAAAGGTGGAAATGTCAAGGTCCTTGCTGCCTGAAATATGGACCATGGACCAACCATTTCACTAGCATCATCTGGGAACTCATCAGAAATCCCAGATCCTAGACCTCAGTCCATACCTAAGGATCTGCATTTTACCGAGATCCACAAGTGATTCATATGCACATTAAAGTTTGAAAAGCCCTGGTCCAGTGACATATCAAGAATATGTAACTGTTCTATCTGAGCAGGTGGGGAGGACATGAAGAAACCTTGACTCAGATGTACAGTTTTAGCCTTCGCCCAATGTGATTTATGTCAGCCAAGATTGGACTGCATCAGAGGCTGTTTAGGTGTTTTTTTTTTTTTTTCATTCAGAAAGGGAGAGAAGTGGACACCACTAGGAGTCTTTTGAAGGCAAAGCCAAGCCCTGTTGCAGGTAATGGAGTCTGTTATCTTGTCGCCTATCTCTTTGTGACTGTAGGTGGCACTACTTTCTGAGAAAAGAAAAACATGTAGATAGAAAAACGTGTATGGTAACTTTGCTTTCTATCCTAAGACTCAGAGGCAAGATGCAGCCCTATAATGGCAATTGCCAATGGGTTTTCAAGATAAGTTTAAAGAAGAAGCAGAAACCCATTTTGAGCACTCCAGTTCCATATTAGCACGTTCATTTTTGAACAGCAGCATAAGAAACCAGAGAACATCAGTGTGTTTTGTGGCCTTTTCGCTGCAGGCTTCCTGCTGAGGGTCCAGGCTGGTGAGCACTCGGGAGGAATGGAAATAGAATGACCTTTTATCAAGAAGCCTTCCTCTGCATGGTATTGTCCTGTGGTGAGATGCGTTAATTGCAACTGCTTCTGGTTTGGAAGGCGGGGAAACTAGTGGTCTGTCACTTAAATGAAACCCATTTCACTTTGACAGCAATAAATTTAGAAAGTGCTTGGAAGTGACTGTTTGGGGGCACGTGGAGCATAGAAAAGGGTGGATTATATATTTTGAATTATTTCTCATTTGTCTTCCTTTTAAAGAATTTTTTTCTTTCGTGGGTCTCCTTTACTCTTCTTTTCACTTTTCATTTGATTAGGCAAATTCAATCACTTGTAAAAATGCCTAGATTCTTTATCTCTCAGAGAGACACCCTAAACATGCTGGCCTTGGCAGTAGTGGACTACTGGCAACAGGTTTAAGTCAACCAGGGATTGTTTTGACTCTATTGTCAAATTACTGAGAAGGAGAAGGGCAAAGGACTCGGGAATCTCCTGTACTTAGAACTATGACTCTTGGGTTCTGTCTTATCTTAAACTCCCTTGCAGCTTTAAAAAGCAGCACAGTTAACTTTATTAGTTTAAAAATACATGCTCAGCATAAAATGCGAACAGTATTGAGAGGGAGAAAAGCAACTACAAAAAAAAATCACTTGTGTTTACCTCTATCCAAAAGTAACATTTTGGTTTATATGTAGCTTCTCCACAAATAAAAAAAATATAAATACATCTATTTATAGATGTTTTAATAAAACCATACTGTTTTATTACCATATGGTGTAGTGATTACTGTGTAGTGTTACCGTACTATGTATATACTGTTTTCTTGCCTGCTTTTGCATGTAGTGAAATGCAGTTCCCACATGAAGCAATAACTTTTTGTATATGAGTCAGCTTTCCTGCAAATTGATGAAAAGCCTTTAGGATATATTTCTTTTACTTTCATTTCACGGAAGCCCCAAAACTTCACAAGTGGCAACAGAAAGACAGACTTGGGGTTTAAGCCTCTTGTTATCAGCCATGGCTGGCTACACGATGAATTAGAATCTCTGAATTTTCTTTGTGTCCTCAAAGAGACTTGTGCCCTTTGCCTGAGCTGTATTTTGCAATCCCACTGCATTTTGTCACATCAATAGATGCCCTTTTCAATGTGATTTTTAGCAGCTGCAACCTATGCAGTTTGGATCCACAAAAAAGTGGGAGTAACTGTAGGCAAGGGGTCTAATTGCAGGAGCGTTGAAGTTTACTGAATAAGTTTCATTTTCATTGGGAAGTCATATGACTTAATGGCAATTTGGCTTCTTGTTTTCATATCTTGTGACCTCACGTGCAAACCTGCAGTCACCTGACTCCTAGTATGGTCCTCATGTGGGCTCTTACTATCACTTCCTACTGGTCCCACACATTAATTTTGAAAATGATTTGGGAGCTACATTTTCTTGTTCCAAGGTTCTCCACTGTCTCAAACCCCTCTCTCCCTCTGTCTGCCTCGTAGAAGTACCTGATACATGCATGTGCAAAGCCTAAATTATGAATATCAGTATGGAGTGTGTGTGTGTGTGTGTGTGTGTGTGTGTGTGCGAGAGAGAGAGAGAGAGAGAGAGAGAGAGAGAGAGAGAGAGAGGAATTAGCCAAGGGAAAAAAGAATGCGTTATTTTTTGTAAAAATGAGTTCTCTCTTATTGTCTGCATTCATTTTGGGTAATTCTGAAAGCTTGGAACTGTATGACCGTAAGACATGTCAGATAAACTTCTGGAAGCTCAGCTACTATCATGAGCCTTTTCTGCTGAACACTTGAACCTGGCTGCTGGCTTCTCATTGGAGAAATGTTAAAGCACATAGCCCTACATGTCAGGGCCCTGCCCTACCGATCCACCCTGTACATTTCATGGTGCTTGTCTGCAATGATCTTGCATCCAAATGCATCCATTTGTATCGTGGAAACTAGTTCCTCTGACTCTGCAGAATCCTTTGCAGGCGTCCTCCTCCAGTGGGAGGCTTCTTTAGTTTTTCTTTTTCCTCTTTTAAATCCCATCTATCCTTACTCAAGAGTCAGCTCTTCCATGCAGCCTTCTGACCTTCCTAGCTTAGGAAGCTTACTGCCACCAATGGGTGACTTCTAGTGGTATACCTCATATACCCTGCAGTCACTTGATGACATGTTAATGTGTATATACTTGGTTGTATGCCTATATGTACAGACACATCCCTGTATGAAGCTATAACTCTTTTCATATACAAGTCAGATTTCCCATTAGTTGATGAAAGGCCTTTAAGATACATTTCTTTTGCTTTCATTTCATGGAAGCCTCAAAGCCTTACAAATCACTTTGACATCAGAGAGATGGGCATGGGTTTTAATCTCTTGTTATTAGCCATGACTGGCCACACTGAATGTGAGCTCTACATTTCTTAATGTCCTCCAAGAGACTTGTACCCTTTGTCTGAACTGTAGTTTCCAATCACAACGAAAATGTAGTAACTGTGTATGTGTGTAGGTGGGGAGGGAATAACACACAAAACACAGACATATAATGTGAGCTGATGAAGAAAGAATCCAGATGACTCAGAAACATGAGGCTGAAAGCAAAATACTCTCCCTTGCCCACCCTCCCTCCCTTCTCTCTCTTTGATTTTCATCTATGCTCAAGTTGGCTTTGTGTCTACTTGAGTAATGCATACTCTTATACATCTCTTAAATTGTAGTTGGTGCCAATTTGTGTAAGGGGAAATTTGCCCGTTGGGTATTTCATAACCCAGGGAATGTCTGTAGAGCCAAACTATAAGACTCTCATAATAGGACCATGCTAATGATTTTCTGTGTTTCCAGTTGTGCCTGGTATTAAGCCCTTATGCATAGTAGCTGCCCAGTGAAATCTACTGAGGCTCCTGGGCCATAAGGCATCTGTTTGCAGAAAGCTGTCAGCGGGACAAGTACAGTTAGCCCTGATGTCCTGCCAGTTGCAAGACTACAAAAGGCTGTGTATTTCAATAAGGAGGTTCTGCCTTCATTGGAGATGGTGGACTTGGGGGAAACTCAGTGGGAAATCTTTGCCAATAGAGGCTCCGTTATAGGGGCAGGAACATAGAACCAAAACCCCTCAGTAACCTTGTCAAATTGAGTCTTGTGGTAGGGCTCACTGTGGGCAGGATGGGAATAACCCTTGGCAAGATGGATGAATTACCAAATATGATGGGATCGTTGGGGCCTCCTTTCCCTGGGAAGGGGCTGAAGGAAGCAATGTTGAGGGTACAAAAAGTTCACTATAGAGTGAAGAAAGAGAGAAACATACAGGACTAGACAAGCCCTTTGGGTTTAGAAAGAGGGAAACTCCTTTCTGCCTTCTAAATGTTGACAGCCTCAAACTTTCCTCCTCCTCTTGTCAGCACCAATATTCCACTTTTAAGTGAAATCAGTGACTGTAAAAGAATTGGGACCTACATGTAAGGTTCTCCCTGCCTTCCAGATCCAGGCCTCTCCTTGAACGCTTTCTTCTCAGGCAGGGCACTCAAATTCAAGCTTCCTCCCACCCCATTTCTTAGTATGGTGCTTCTCAACAGGAACCATTTCTGTGGGTTCAAAATCACTCACTGGCTTCTCCACATACATACAAATAGACAACTTTGGAAATGAGAGAGTGCTTTCTGTTTCTCCTGTCTACTCTTCTGATCTTAGAGCTGTTCAGTGATCCCCCCCATTTTCCCACTTTGTAGTGGCATACCTGGGAGGCCAGACCAGGCTCCTCTCTCTACTGCTTGAGCACTGCTTGAGTGTATTTTTTTGAACTCACATTGAACTCATATACAATAGGATGGCAATGTGCAGATCTTGCCAATATGGGCATCATCTGGATAATTCAGATGTTGGCTTAACCACATTATCTGGGATTCTTCCAGTTAAAGTTGTAGTTTGAGGGCAATTCATAATACCCACCCTCCCACGCCCTCTAGCATCACTTTTAGTTTAAGAGGTGTCAGTAAAACAGACTTCCCTTGTTCTCTGAAGATCACAGTGTCAGCGTCAAAGAGCAAGGCCACTTCCAGCATTTGTTTCCAGCTTTTCTTTTCTAAAGCGTGCACACTACCAGCACACTGGCTCTCACCCTTCTCTAGTTAACTCTTCACACTGCTGCTAAGGTGGAGCCAGGTTGTTCTACCTGCTTCTTTCCTTGGTGACTCTCCACCATCCATGGCATCAACTCTTTGCTCCTGGACACAGTCACTAGCCTGCTTTGTGGCCTTGCCCTTGCCTGGCATCCCAGCCTTTTGTGTTCTTGCTACTCCCTTTGGCTCCTGGTCTTCATCTGCACTAAAGTTGTTGCACTTTCCGAATGTGCAATGCTGTTTTACCTACTAGAATTTTGTCCTTGCTTTCCTTTGGTCTGAATTGACTAGACCAACTTTCTATGCCTGGAAAACACCCTTTCCTCATTTATGTGTGAACTCAGAAGTTTCTCCCTCTGAGAAGTCTTTCCTAATTCTATTTTCTGCTACTTAATGAATGCATTTGATTCATTATCATTATTTTCTTACATGATGGTCTGGTCTATAAGCCTAAGAACCCCATGAGGACAGGAACTTTGCTTTACTCATTTTTTAAATATCTCTTGGGCCCAAGAAAAAAGCAGAAACTCAGCAAATACGTGTTGAAGGCTGTAGTAACCAAAACAGCATGGTAGTGGTATAAAAATAGACACATAGATCAGTGGAACAGCATAGAAAACCCAGACATAAAGCCACATAGTTACATAGTTTGATCTTTGACAAAGTTGGCAAAAATATACACTGGGGAAGTGTATGTTTCAACAAATGGTGCTGGGAGAATGGGATAGCCATCCTGTCTCTCATCATGTACAAAAATCAACACAAAATGGGTTGAAGACTTAAATGTAAGACTTGAAACTATACAAAATACTAGGAAAAAAAAGGGAAAACTCTTCTGGACATTGGTCTATGACTAAGATCTCAAAAGCACATGCAACAACAACAACAAAAATAGACAAATGGAACTTGACTAAACTAAATAGCAGAGTGAATAGACAACCTAAAGAATGAGAGAAAATATTTGCCAATCATACATCTGACAGGGTCCTAAAATCCAGAATTTACAAATAACTCAAGCAACAGCAACAAGTCAAATAATCTCTTCAAACTGTGGGCTAAGGACAAAAATTGACATTTTTTCATAAAAGGACAAAACTAATGGCCAATAAGCAGATAAAAGATGCTCATCATCACTAACCATCAGAGAAATGCAAATTAAAACCACAGTGAGATATCATCTGACACCAATCAGATCGGCTATTATTAAAAAGACAAAAAGTAGCAGATGCTGGCAAGGACATAGAGAAAAGGGAACACTTTTCTGGATTCTCGATTCATGAGTCTAGAAGCGGCTCCTCCCTCCCTTTCTGTCTCCTTGATAAAACAGCAAAGCAGATTATGCGTGACTCTCCCATTATGAGTGACACTTAGCTAAGCACTTGACACACATTATGTAACTCAATTCATACAGGAAATTTGCCAGGTAGACTCATTATTTCCATTTTACAGATGTATAAACTGATGACCAGAGAGAATAAATAGACATGCCCAAGGTAAACATGGCTTAAGAAGTGGCAGAGTCCCCATCTGCCTGATACCACAATGTTTTTCTTTTTGCATACCTTCATGTTGCTTTGGGTCTTCACAAGAGGAGTAAAGCTCTCATGCCAGGTTGTGGGGCTGGTCAACCAAATGGGCATTTTAGGGAAAGTATTAGATTTTATGTAGCACAACACTGAGCTTTCTGTTTTTCCTGATACTTAAAATCATATCATATTCTGCCCTGAATTCCGTGGAAATCCACCTTGCTTAGATGAATCAGAATATTTAGAAATGGCAATCTAGCTCAGAGCATGGTTGGGGTGGGTTAGTTAAAAAAAAGTATCAAGACTTCAGAAATAAAAATTGCCTTGATTGGATGACTTTTAGCCTCATCCAGGCAGCTGTCTCTCCAGTCCTTTCATGTCTCCATTTTCCTGATCCTACTGAATTTTCTTTTTCACTTCCCTGGCCTCTTAGGGCTCTTCATTTTTTTTTTCTCTTATCATCCCAGAATGAAACAGCTACTTCTGTTTGTGTAGCTTGAAGGTTTTGGGTTAACAGAAGAGATATTGGCATTTCATGGAGTTGGCAACACAATCCATGAGCGATTCCAGGCCATGGAAATTCTTCACAGGTCACCTCCCTTTCTCCCCAGGTCCACATTGCTGCTGTCCTCACTAACTGCCCACTTTTTCTAAGACTCCACCCCCACTCCTCAACCTGGTGGCATCTGCAGACAGTTCCAAAATTCGGGTTGCTTTATTAAACAAAGCAAGTTAGCTGACTTTGGTTTAATCCACACCCACATAGTGGCCTCACCTCTTACCTTCCCAAAGGCCCATCAAGGCCCATCCAGGGAGGTGGATCACACCTCTTCTCTTGAAGGCAGAGCAGCTGTAATCTCCAATTGTTTTAAGTTGCATTTTTATTTCTTCCTTAAATGTCAAGGGCGGGTATGACAGAATAAAAAGAATGTAGGGGCTGAAGAAGTGTGCACTAGACCCTGGCTCTGCCAGCCCCCAACCCTTCATGAGTGGCCTATGAATTCCTCACGTCAAGTTTTCTACTGGTTTTGCTCCTTTGCTCTGGGTGAGGTGAGTGGGTTGGTGGTGGGTATGTTACTCAAATAGATAACTTGTGAAATTTCATGGAATTGATCGTTAAAAACTTTAGCTCAACATGACATTGGGTGAGTTTTGCAAAAAGGAAAATGGTCTCATTCAAACACAGTTTGAGCTTTTAAAGTCTGCCCTTTATAAGTATGACCATTTCTACTATGCCTGTTCTTGGAGTCTCAGATGACACAACCCTGTCACCGCCGCCTCTTTGCCTCTTGAGTCACATGTTACACGTGGAAATGCCTTCTCAATAGAGCATGTGCTCTGTGCAGACAGAGCCTTGGTGCTGGGCACACCAGTGACAGTGACTCTAAGTGAGTAAAAAGAATGGAAAGCCTCTTTGGAGTCCGAGTTTGGCTTTCCTTCTTTGTGGCCTTGGCTTACTCTGTGATCAGGCTTCCTTTTGAGTAAACTTTTCCTGCGATTTCATAACATGCCACTAAAAGTTAGGCCCTCCTACCCGTCCCCAGATGAACAGGCTGCTGAATTTGCTGTTCAGACTTCTGCCATGGTTTCATTTGGTAAGATGTTCTTAGAAACATCTTAGAAAGAATGATAATCTCTTGCTGGAAAACTACTGTGCACTGAGCAGGAAGAGCCAAAAATAAGAGTGGTCACAATGATCCCTTTGGTGATGTGGAATTGAGAAATGGTACCTCTGGGAGGGGTCTGCCTTTGTGGCAGGGTGGACCCAATTCCATGTGCAGAATGAGTGGCTAGAAATAAAAATCCAGGGCTAAGTTAGAGTTTTTTTTCCTGCCTCTGTCCCATGACAAATATCATGTATACTATTTGTGTAGTCAGTCCATTGAACTATATACGTATTTCTTTTCTTGAGAAACAGAACACAGGTTGACTAGCTGGCTGCTCACAGTTTACGAAGACCATTTGTTTTAAGGCTATTGGCATACTGCCTTTTTTTTTTTACTTTTAACTTTTTATTTTAAAGATGTGGGGTACAATTCAGGGTCAGGTATGCAAATGTTCATTATGCAGGTACCCTTGTTGATGAGGTGTGCCTCCTCCACCCCCACCCCCAGCAGTTTCCTGCTACTGCCAATCCTTTTCTTATAGGGCATACTGCCTCCTTATACTTTTCCTGGATCTTGTGAGGGCTCCAACTCCTATTAAATGTCTCTATTTTCATTTACGCTGCATGGACTATCCTGCGTGTTGTTTTCATTCAGAATGGTGTCTAATGATTGACTGCTAAGTTTTACAGGGATAAGCACAGTATTGAGGCTTATAAAGAGTAAAGAAAATCATCCAATTACAAGGTCTAGTAAAAGGCCAATAGGACTTCTAATGGTCTCTGGGTGATGAAGGGCTCTGTCATCTTGGACAGGACTCTTGACCTTCTGGTTTTCCAGCTGTCCCACCCACAAGGTGTCAGGAGCACTAAAGCACAGTCTGGGTCTCTGGAAAGTGCCACTTGAATTCAACTTTGTGTACATCTGGATTCAGATTCTTTTTTTTTTAGAATATGCGTTTCAACTGATTTAGGACCCACTGGGGTTGAGATAGGCCTGGAGAAACTGAGGACTCGAGTTTCAGTGAGTAATTCAGACTCATGCAGCCAGACCCCAACCTTAGGCCCTGCAGTTCTGGGTGCTGCTCCTCCCTCCACTTCCACCTCCCCTGATAAATCAACACAGCAGATGATGCATGACTTTCCCGTTGTGTGAAAGATGAGCAACGTCGGCCTCGTGGTCCAGAGGCGAAGGCATAATCAGTCCTGCAGCTCTGATCTGCATTTATCTCTGCCAGTTTCATTGCGTAAAATCCCAGAGATTTTCCATGTCCCCAGCAGTGGAACAAGGAACTAGAACCTTTCCCCTATCTGAACCTGTACTTAGGTTTTGACTGAAGAAGAAGGGAAAGGAAGGAAACAGAGGAGGAGTTGGAAGGTAGAGGGTGGGGAAGGTGAGGGTGACAGGGCCAGAAGTGGAGTGATGGGATGGGGGTGCTGAAGGGAGCCTGTGGCCTGGCCCCTGCTGTCCTCCCCTTCTCAGATAGCTGCCTTCCTGGGGAAACGGAGCAGCTGGGCTCTGTGCCATCACTCCATGGCAAATTCTGCAGTGGTGGGTCAAGAGGCATCCAGCCACCAAGGTGGTTTTCCTGTCCAACTGCCAACAACTTTTGCTAGTCAAATGGCAACTCTCAGCCAGATGTACCTTGTTTATGATGGTTCCCATATACTGCGTGTGAGGAGCTTCAAAGGAAAGGTGTGGATCAGGACCCTGGACAGCGACCGGGGGGTTGCGGGGCGGGCACGGGGTTACTCCCTGCTCTGTGAGAGGAGGCGGGCAGTCTTGGCTCTAGTGGGAGGGGCCGGGGGTGGGGAGGTCAATGCCGTGGGAGCAAAGTGTCTTCAACCAAGCGTCCTCCCAGCCATCTTGAGGCTCCAGGGCCATCTGTGATAGAAGCTACCGTAGAATGGGGCCCGGCCTCCTGGGCAGTCTGGAGAACACAGTTCCCCGGATATTGCGTCACTCAAGACGGAAAAGAAGCATCTGAACCCAACCCGTGAGGGCCAGGGCCCCGCCTTCCAAAAGGAAAAGAAAAAGTAGTGCTTCAGCACAACACTCAATTTATTTGCTTTTAGAAATCTTAAATAGCAAGACAGGGGCAAATTACTGCCTGGAGTGATGCTTGAAATGCCCTTCCTCTCCCCACGCCCCCGAAATAGTACAAGAATCTGAAAGACATACGGTAACTCTTCCAGGGACCTTCCCAGGCAGATGTGAGCAGGTGGGCAGCACGACATGAGGGCATCTGGCTGGGTTAGGCAGGGGACACACCCTGTGGTCGGAGAGCCAGAGAGTGATCTTTTCAAGGGCCTGGACTGAGGTAACATGGGAACAGTGAAGGTGGGATGGATGTGGAGCCAGAGAGGCTGATTCAAATGGGACCCTATCTGAGGGCAAGAGCCACAGGAAGAAGGGGGGAATGGTTGCCTAGTTGGTTCTCAGCGGGACTAAGTAGGAGGGTGGTGCTAGATGAATCCGCTGGTGGGGTATTCTTGTGTGCAGTGGTCTTCTGTATGCATCCTGCAGAGAAATACACAGGTGCACCTGGCTGTACTTTAAATGTTCAGGGACAGGGTGGACCCTCCCTCAATCTTTGAGTCCCCTCCCACTCAGTGATCACATCAGGCTGCTCCTGGACCCCGACGGAAGGGTGTACTGGAGGTGGGACAGGGCATACATAGAAACTGCTCATCTTATCTGTGCCCTTCCTGGTGGAAGTCGGTACCAAAACTGGCCATGGTGCACCTGGAGACAGATGCTTCTCCAGTGAAGAAATCTGGGACCCCAAGCTGGGCAGAGAAGCAGCCATAGCAGGACCTGTGGAGAAATGGTCCCAGGCCCATGCCTGTGAACATGGAACAGAACTGGAAGGCTGTAGAGTAATGGCCTTAGAGATCTCAAAGAGCTCCTGGCAGCATCTTTCCAGTTTGGGCACAGGAAAATGGTGTCTCTCTCACTTTCCATGGAGATACAGAGGGAGCTTCTACTTGACCAGAAAATACCATAAGCAGTGGAGCTTAACATTACTAGGGTCATGGGTTTCTATGAAAGCCGATGAAAACTATAGACCATTTGTGCAGGAAACTCTCCCTCCCCCAAATACTGCATACAATTTTGAAGTGTTTACAAGCCCACTGATGCCCAGCCATGGGTCCTGATTTGAGAACCACTGAGTTTTGCACGTTTTTTTTGCACACCAGTGTTTAGAAATCCCCATATTACTCTGTTGCCAGAGTATCAATGGGAATATTGAGATGTGACTGGACTGATGCCAGAAGGGATGTCCTGGATAGAGGAGGGCCGTGACTTGTGTGAGAAGTCTCTTTACAGGCAGGTTTGTTGTTTGAGGACATGCAGCAAGATTCAATTTCCACCCCCAGAACATGTGCCCTCTGTCCACTGCACTGTGTTCAGAGGACAGTGGGGATAGCTACATGCCTTTAATAGTTCCTTGAAAACTGTGACACCTAGAGGGGAGTGCTAGGTTTGGAGATGTGTTAGCCGTATGATGACTGGGGCCTGGAAAGTTCCTTGTCAAACCGGGTGGCAGTGACTGGAGCCACCTTACTGGCAGAGCAAACTCCAACAGAAATGGGTGGAGGGAGGAGCGTCTCTTGCCTGACCCCGTGGCTGCTGTCTGAATCAGGGAAGACCACAGAGCTGAGAGGAGTATCTCCAAACATCGAGGCTGCACTCAGACCCGGAGTGATAAAAGCATCAAATCTGTGATGTGGAAAGGGGGCCCACAATAACACAGAGAATGCCAAGGTCAAGGACCCTGGGGAGAGATCCTTGAGTGGAAAGCCAAGGGAGTGCTTTAAAGAGTCCAGTGTGTCTCAGGGAGCTAACTGGACAGCTGAGTATACCTCCCACTGGAAATAATTTGATCCCAGCTCATCCAAAAGATGCTTTGAATGGCCCTAGGAGGCAGCCCATTTGAGTTGTTAGGGATGACACCCGCCGAGTGTTCAAGAGTCCCTTCCAGTTTCCTCCCAGGGCATACCGCCCACCTCCTGCTGGTGTGAGTGCTCCCTGGAACCTTCTGGGTGGGTGTTTTCTACAGACTCTGAAGCTTCTCAGAAAAGTGTGAGAAGTTCCTTCCTTCTGATCTATCTAGTGAGGGGCTTTCCACAGAGTGTGCAGCACTAGCTGTAGAAGCCTGAAGTCAGATATCTCTACTGGGATCTCCCCACAGGCCCTGTGCTTTTTCCAACTTTCTAAACCAGGACACATGGAATCCTAACTGTGCGATCTAGTCAGGAGATGCAGTTGTGATGAGAAAGTGTTAAAGTGTCCATGGGTTGTACAACAGGACTGGATATTTGAAATCAGGACTGTTCTGGAAAGTCAAGTCTAACAGGAGGTCCCCTCACCTTGCTGGGCTGGGGAAAGTTGAGAAGGTACCTGAAGGAGTGAGGTTTCTCCTCTGGATGTAGTTTTTACCTGCAGAAGTGAGGTGAGGCTCGACTGTCCAGCAGAGGGCACCCACCCAGCCCAGGTGCCCTGTGCAACAGGGCCAGGTGCCAGGGCCTCCATCCTCTGGGGGATTGGACAATCAGCGCGGGGAACCTGTGGATCTGACTGGGGGATCTGAGCAGGACCCTGGAACACAGCATGCAAGACAGAAACCCAGTTCTATGACCCGGGCCACGTGGAGACTATCTGAGCTTGGAGGAACCTCAGAGCGCTGAAGCCCTGGTGGCCAAGTAGCTGAATGGACACACAAGGGGCTGCAAATGAACTGCCCTCAGGGACCCGTGTGGGAGCTCAGGGGTCAGACCTGGGGCCCCAGAGTCCGATGTGGTTTCAAGTGCAGTGCTGGGTGGGACTGGGTGGGGCTGGGTCAGGGGACCCACCACCATGCCTTACCATAAGGCCGCAGCCCTGGTGGCCTTATGGATCTTTCTTAGATGAATGGGCTCTCCTGAATTAAGTTCCCTGGTTACTTATCTGTATGCTCTCCTGAGGCACTGAGACAAATGCACCCAGGTACCCCAGACCTGCCTACAGTAATGGTTAGATGCAAGTTTTCTACGCGTTTGTGTTCTGTGATTAAGAATCTAACAGGCTTTTTGGTGCTCATTATTGGAGTACTTTATAAGATGTTCCTCCTCGTTTTTCTTGCCTTCTCTTTCAAAGCCTGTGAACTTCCTGCTTCTGAACTCACTGTTAGCTGCTGTTGGAATATTATAGGAGATGTGTGTCTCCCTAGGAGGCCAGCCACTAGAATGGTCTAGAATGGTACCCATCCAGCGCTCAAGGGTCCTTTCCAGTTTCTTGCCCCTTGGACGACCTGTTCCAGGGCACATGCTCTCTGCTCACCTTCTGCTGACATGACTTCCCTAGAGTTTTCTGCTCTAATCCTCTCCCCACTCCTGCTGGAGGGGGTGGGTGTTTTCTACAAGCTCCCTCCTGTAGTGCCATTCTAAAAATGGTACCAGTTTACCCCATCACAAGAAGAGCACTGAGTTACACATCAGAATTTGATAGCATGGCCAGACGATCTACTCCCTGTGAGGCACGGTCACAGTAGGGAACATTCAGAAGGGCTCGACGGCCTCCACCCACATCACCCCAAGGGTGGAGTAGACCATGGGCCACTGAACCCCTGGGAGGCCTGGGAAGCTCTCCTTGTGAGGTTGGAAGTAGGTTCTGGAAACTCAGGGGAGATCAAGAAGTTCAGGCTGGCTTGGCTCTTACTAACAAGGAACCTCATTCATTTTCTCATTCATCCAAAATTCTTTGAATCTACATGCGTTTGCTCATCCTCTGTGCTGGATGACATTTTGTCACTATAGTTATAGCAATGGTGGAAATTTGAGTCCTGCCTTGGGTCGTGGCCTCCTCCCACACCAGGCAGTCAAATTGAAGCAGAGTCAGTAGAATGCAAAAGCACGACCCTAGGTACTCTGCAACCCAAGGGCTGAGGCCCCCTTACCATGCTGGGCTGGGGAGAGTTGAGAAGGTGCCTAAGGGAGTGGGGTTTCTCCTCTGGATGTGGTTTTTGAGAGAGCTCTGTCTGCAGAAGTGGGGTGAGGCTCAACTGTCCAGCAGAGGGCGCCCACCCAGCCCAGGGTGCCTTGTGCAACAGGGCCAGGGGCCAGGGCCTTCATCCTCTGGGGGATTGGACAATCAGCGCGGGGAACCTGGGGATCTGACTGGGGGATCTGAACAGGACCCTGGAACACAGCATGCAAGGCAGAAACCCAGTTCTATGACCTGGGCCACGTGGAGACTATCTGAGCTTGGAGGAACCTCAGGGCGCTGAAGCCCTGGTTGCCCAAGTAGCTGAATGGACACACAAGGTGCTGCAAATGAACAGCCCTCAGGGACCCGTGTGGGAGCTCAGGGGTCAGTCCTGGGGCTCCAGAGTCCGATGTGGTTTCAAGTGCAGTGCTGGGTGGGACTGGGTGGGGCTGGGCCAGGGGACTCACCACCATGCCTTACCAGATGGTGACGTGGGGTCAGACGGGACAGGAGAGGAGAACTTCTTCCTCAAGTCAGGCCCGGCTTGGTTTGGAACTAGTTGAGGGTTTGGATAGACCTGGCGGTGGCATGGGAAGGCCTGCGAGTGTGGGGGCCCCAAGAGGTTGTTGTTGCTATTATTATTATTATTATTATTATTATTATTATTATTTTGTGTCAGAGTCTCACTCTGTTGCCCAGGCTGGGGTTCAGGCAATCCTGCCTCAGCCTCCCAGGTAGCTGGAACCACAGGCATGTGCCACTACCACGCCCAGCTGATGATTTTTAAAATTTAATTGTAGAGATGTGGTCTCACCAAGTTGCCCAAGCTGGTCTCGAACCCCTGGGCTCAGGCAATCCTCTTGCCTCTGCCTCCCAAAGTGCTGGGATGGCAGGCATAAGCCACTGTGCCTGGTCCAAGAGGTTATTCATTCCAGTGTTCTGCAGCACTGGGGACTTCTCTGGTTGAGTGTTGGGCTATATGAAAACACGTGGGAAGGGAAGCTTGACATGTTTGTAGAGATTGATGACAAAGTTGAGCAGTAGCAAAAGGAAGATGGCTTGTCAGGGTTCACTTGATCAAGCTTCTGGTCAGTGGCAAACTCTCTGTCCAGTCTGACCCTGGGATGCCCCTGGCCTTGCTATGTGCATCTCACTGCTTTGGTTGCCTCCCAGGACACAGTGGAGAGACTACGGCTACCTGCCTCTCTAGCTTGATGTCCCCCAGTCAACCTGTTCAGGCAGCTGCTTTCTACTTGTGCCTTGTGCATCTTGCATTCCCGCCTGCTGCGGGGCTCAGCGCTTACCCCGAAGAGAATTAAGCCTCTGCATTCTTATTTTCCATCTTGACAACTCTTGTACCTGCCTCTACATTTCGACCCTCCAAGACACTTGATCCTGGACCCCAGCTTGGCCAAATCCATTTCCCATCCAAACTGTGCTTTTGGTTATAACATCGTCAATGGCATCCCTCAAAAACAAAGTGAGGCCTCTGGCAGAGAAAGACACCAATATTCAGAGCAAAACATTGCATTCCCGGCCTCCGAAAGTAACTCGTGAACAAGAGAGTTAGTTCTGAGAATGATGACTGCTTTTGGGTGAGAAGGAAAACTTGGGGCCAGGGCATTTCTTGCAAAACAGTGGATCATTTTCTTAGCACAGGGAGTAAGCAGCTTACTAACCACCAGTATCAAGCTCTTGAAGTCTGTATAAAATCTGGCCCGTTGCTTCTAACAAAACTGGTTCAAAAAAGCATTTCTCTTCATATTCCGAGGCTCCCGTGGTGGTTGGCTTCATTCTTGTTTTTTTGTCGTGTGTGTGGCCTTTCTCTTGCTAGCCTCAGTTTATGAAGTCACGTGTTTCCCAGAAAATCAAAACCCTGCCCACTGCTCTTGTCATGTGGTTGTCCTTTTCTTCTTATTCTTTAGTTGATCAAGTAGCTTTCCTTTCAGACCAGACTGGCCGTATTGCACCCTATAGATGCCCACAAAATACTTAATTAAATGAGCAAGGCCCCCGGCCTCCAACGAGGCCATTTCACTCCATAGCCCTGGTGATCGGTAGCTGTTCACCGTCAGTCTTTGCTCCTCTGGGTTATTTGAGTGCTCTGACTACATATATGTAAATTTCAGTCCAAAGTTTCAAAGGTGGCAAAACATTATGGCAAAACTAGGGAAACTTGTAATTGCAGTTTCATGGTTTTTTTGCTTTGTTTTTTTCTTTTTTGGAGGGAAAAGGAACCCATGTTTTTTAAATATGCAGAGTCCCAACCAGTTCCACAGATGACCTAATGGAGTCAATTCCCAGCCTTCGTAGGGACCCTATGATGCCAAGTGCACCTGGGCTGAATCTCGACTCAGGCTGGCAGCCCCAGGAATGTGTGGAGTAGCTGCCGTGTCGATGCTTAAGTTGCAGTTAGGGTATATTTAGCCTGTAACTTGAAGAAGAGCTTTCTTTTCCGAGATTAATTGCCAGCTGGTGTTGATAATAACTTGGGATCCCAAACACCTCCGTGTGGGCTTTTATTTCCAGGAAATGGCTGATGCCTTAATCATGACGACTTAAATAAGCAGCCTCTGCCCACTAAAATAGAATTTATATTTGAGGATCTTTATTTGATGGGAGCATCTTCCTTGGATGCCAGACTCCCTTATTTGGAGAGGACTAAAACAGCTGGCACAATCCCCTCAGGGTGGGCAACTTGTGTGACTAGCGTAGTTTCTTCCTGTCTCCCCTGCCTGAGTGTAGATGATGCCCTAATTCGGAGGAATGGATTTCCTCCAAACTTTCTTTCTTTCTTTCTTTTTTGTATTTAAACCGGAGTTACACTTTGTTGCTCAGGCTGGAGTGCTGCAGTTGTGCAACATAGTTCACTGCAGCCTTGAACTCCTGGGATCAAGCAACCCTCCCACCTCCCAAGTAGCTGGGACTATAGGTGCATGCCACCACACCTGGCTAATTAAAAAAAAAATTGTGTGTGTGTGTGTAGAGACAGGATCTTGCTATATTGCCCAGGCTGGTCTTGAACTCCTGTGCTCAAATGATCCTCCCACCTTGGCATCCCTACGTGTTGGGATCACAGAGCCCACGTGCAGGCAAAAAACCGAATATAGGCATGATCCTTTTTCTTCCCACAGAGACAGGATTTCATCTCTGTGAGTGATGTGCTTAGTCAAGCTAGCTGTAACTGTAGATAGTCATGGGACACTTGAGGCTGACAAAGAAGAAAAGCCATTGGCTCTAAGCACAGGCCTAAATTTCTTCATTCTTTCTTTGGGGTACACATGTTCAGAGAATTTGTGATTTTTCCTGCTGATTGTTTAATGTTGGACTTTGTTGGTACCTGTACCGTAGACTAGTTAGATATTTTGGACATTAGCTCCACCTGGCTTAGAATTGGGAAAGGAATGGGTCTTAAAGGATGTGAATGGGGCAGAAGCAACACTTCCCCATGGGATGGACAGTCTTAGTTGTGACATAAGTCAATGGGATGGGGAGATGGGGAGACTGACTGAGCCACTCAATGTGGGTACTAGTGAATCTGAGTCTTTAAAAACTTCTCTTAAAAGGTCAGAGTGTGGAGAACACATTGAAGTGTGAAACCCAGGGAACAGGGGTGGGTTGAAAAGTGAGACCAAGCCAGAGTTCAGGGGTTGGTGGGTATAGTGAGGCTCTGAGGCCTGGCAGGTACCCGAGTGAGCATGACGAACAGAACTGGTAGCTAGTCACATGGCAGGTGTAGCTGGCTACTCAGAGGTACCCCGTGATGGTAGGCATAGCCTGAGCATCCTGCCCTCTCTGCTGTCTTTCCCTCTTTCCCTGGCATAGAGCACCAACGAGGGGCTGGCCCAGACTGGAAAGTGTCATTTGTTGGCCTCAGCTGAGGCTCAGCTCCCCTCCTACCTTCTCTCCTCACTGCACATTTCTCATGGCCATGAGAGTGTTCAGAATGGATCCCAGTTGATCACTGATCTCACACTCATTTTTTTCAGCATTGGGAACTCTGAAAAAAGAAAAGGTCAAACTTGTCTTATACTGTGGTCATGGTATATCACTATCCCTTTAACTTTCAACAGCTTTGATGTGTAAAAAAATTCAAGCATGTGATTGCTTTGGTTTCTTCTAATAGATTTACGATGTGACTTACAGGCAATTTCATGTAACAGGGTATCTGGAAATGATAGCTGTTTGGCTTTGGGCTGCCCTGTGTGGCTTTTTCCTTGAACAGATCAACTGTCTACTTCTTTTGAGGTGTGATATTGAGTTCAATTTTCTTCCTTGATGTCATACCAACACAAGGGGCAGGGGATCCGGGCACTGACTGAGCTTGGCTAAGGTGAACATTTGCCTCTCGATGAATCAAGTATGCATGTTTGAGAGTGGCTGCTGTCACTGAAGTTTCTTCCACATTGTCTATTATTTGCTGGTATGTGTTAGGTTGACTGTTTCTGATTATTTTCTTAGGGTTAGAAGAAACATCTTATGTTTAATGCATGCTCATGTATGGGCTAATTTATGAGCTAACATTTGCTGCTGGTTAAGGATTTTTGATTTCTGGTATATATGTAGCCAGTTTTTGTAATGTGATGATTCAGTGCCTTATGGATGTAAAAGCTTGAAGCCCCGAACAGGTGGGCCAAAAGCCCCTTGAATATTGGTTGGCATTCCTTTGGGGAAAAGGAACAAGGTGAGTTCAGGGTGCAGGGCTGGGGCTAGACACATCACTGAGCAGGGGCCAGAGCTAAGGACTCCTTGGCATCAGCCAAAGAGAAGTCCAGTAGAGATAGGAGATCACTGTTGAGGAAGACAACTTGTTCCATCACCTCATCTTGTGACTCTTCTATCCTGGTTGGGATAACGTTCATTCACAAAGAGATGGAATCTGTGTAATGGAAAGATACTTTTCTCTCCATTGGAGTGACCTATCCAGTGCTTGTTGAGAATGCTTTCTCCATAGAAAAATCCCGAGGGAATCAAAAGAATCTTTCTAGGAAGCTCTTTATAGGAAGATGAACGGTCACAAACGAAGTATGCCTTTGGAAACTTTTCTGACACCTTCCACTTAAAACTCCCAAGAAAGTTCTGGAAACTCTTTTTCATTATCTGTACTCATACTAATAACTGAACACAGGCAAGGATTTTCTGCAAAAGCATTTTTTTTTTCTTCTCAGGAATTCACTTTAAGAGACTTACAATTAAGCCCAGGGAAATAAGAAACAAGGAAGCTTCAATAGCTTTCTTCACGAATGACGGTTTAGGAATCATCTATGCCAATGGTCCTTGTTGGGGCCCTTCCTCTCACCAAAATTGCTCCGTTTGACCATATCTTAGTGTGAAGACCATTTTCTTTGGTTATATACTGGTGGATCCATTTCAAATGTCTCAAGATAATATTTTCCCAAGAATAGTAAGGCACTGCTAAGGTCCCCAAGGACTTATTAGAGCTATTCTTCGACAGTCTTTTCTTTTGTAGATGATAAAGTGTTGCTTGAGTCATACTTCCCCCTTGCAGAGATAGAAGCAGGAGAAACAGATGAGCAGTTTTTCAGAAGTGAGACATCCTGGGTTCTCTTTCTGACTCTGCCATTGACTTTCAATAAAACCTGAGGCTCAAAGCCAAATATACCACTGAGTAATTGAAAATTAGAGAAAGCTGCAACACAGAGGTCATTTACAGCCTATCTGGAAGTTATGCTTATGTTGCTTATTGCCTTGAAAGAAGTCAGCTCCCAACACCCAACTTCTGGTCTATGATGTCTTTTTCTTAATTTCAAACCCAACCCCTAAAATCTGGCTTTTGCTCATTTCGTTTTTCCCCCCCTCTGGAGCTAGTCAGATTTTTCATTACCAAAGCAATATTTTAAATTGCTTTTAGGCTGAGTCAGACTTTTTTTTTGATGATTTGGAAAAAGCATGTGGAACATGTTTCCAGCTCTCCGATGTAGAAAAAGTTGCAGCTGGAGGAGCCACTGCAATGTGTTGTGCCCAGATAAAACTGTGGAGGAAGACATCTTGGTTGGCAGTTCCTAGTTTTGCAGGAACCATGGGATGAAACTTGTACAAGATTTTTTTTTTTTTTTTAAACTGGAATTTTTTGATTGAGGAGTCAAGCTCTGCTAATTCTCATCCTGCCACAAATGCAACCTTGGGTTAAGAAGTTGGGCTGGCCAACTCATACCTAGATTTGGTGTTAGTTGATGCCAAAAATTCCTGCAGCAAATGTGTCTTGTTTGGCTCCAATTAATACATCCCCTTTACTTTTAAAGGCAAGGGGTTTGGATGTTTATGTTAAAGCAACCAAGAATGAGGAAGAAGCTGAAACACATGGACTTAGTGAGGGAATGGGTCTTTTGAATAAAGATCTTCCAACCAGCTAAGAAAACTAGGACAAAGGCCATTCAAGGCAGAAGTCAACCTGTATTCACGATGAGCTCACCTGGTCTCTTTGCTGGGCTCAGAATCTTGCACTGAACTGGCAGCTTTCTTGGCCAGCTGATAATTTTCTTGGATGTTTTTATTCTTCTGAGAGAGTGGGCACATCCACATGGCCCCAAGTGCCCACTGGGTAGCCTATAATAGATGAACTAGATTTGCTGCACTGCTGGCTTTCTGAATTCCAATTGTCATGTTCTCTGGAAACTTCTTAAGTATTGACACTAGTTGAGCAATTTCCTTGAGATACGATATTCTTTGGGGGCTGTGTTGCAGCTGCTGGCTGCAGCTCCTCTTCCCTTGTTAGGGCTTCTTGACCTCTACAACGAAGTCAGTTCCTCTAGCTTTCATAGTGCCAGCTTCTCTCTAGACCAGGCCACAGTTAAAGGTATGGGGATGCTTTGGTGTCACTTCTATCAGAGTAGTGATACATAAAGGACATGTCAAGAGGGAAATATTTGGAGAAGAGTAATTGTTGCGAACTTTAGACATTTTGATATTGGATGGCTCTTACCCTCAGGAATCATAAGAAATCTGCACAGAGGCTGAATTTCAGCTCTTTTGATTATCTACTTTTGAGACTATTTTACATGACGCTGAGACAACTGGTCAGTACAATCAACCACTCATTTGGCAGCAAGCACACAAATATGATTATACCTAAAAAAATTCATTTGTAGTTTTACTTGTTTTCTATGTCAGTGACATAGAAACAAAGTCTTTTGGCATAGACTTTTAAGAGTTTACAACTCAATGCAGGGCAGTTGAACAAGCATTTACTGGGTTTTTACTGTGACCAAGGAATTATGCTAAACATTGTGTGGAACCCAAAAGTGACTAAGGCAGGATGATTAGATACAGTGAAAAGAAGTGAGAAAACCTTAAAAATATCATAGAAAATGAAATTGACTCCCAAAAATGTATAAGAAAAATATATATGAGAGAAGACTGCAGGAATATTTGTCTGCAGACGCATAAGAATATGTATTCCTCATGAAGTTCCTTCTTTATTTATATTTCAGCAGGCAGCAGTGATGCTGAGAGTTATTAAAAAAGAGAATGATCCAGAAAGAGGGGAGTAGCCACAGTAGAGGTGAGACTATCAGGTACCATGGAAATGTCTCAAGTGGAAAATGAAGCATTACTTGTGGTTCAAGATGGTAGATTGGACAGACACACATGTCTAATTTTGCTTCCTCCTGAAACATTTTTAAAAACTTACAGTAAAATGAACAGAATAAAGCCATAAAGATGGAGAGCATTTCACCCCTACTATTTGTGGAGTCCTTGAGCTAGACTATGGATGGCTATGCCATATGCTTTAGTATGTAAATATTATGAATAAAGCTATCAAACTGTTATAGTTTATCTTCCTGGTTTGACAAATATACCCTCATAATGACATTGAAATATATGTGTAGGTTTGTAGCAGTTGATACCAAAAAAACACAGAAAGTGAGTACAACTTTTTTTTTTTTTGTCAAAGCTGTAACTTGCTTTGGGAAGTGGTGGTACACACACATGAACATCTCAACTTTAGCATACGTGCAGCTTTATTCTCATCCCTTGCAAAGAGTCCTTTCTTGGCCATCCCTCAGGTCTAGAGTGTATGCACTGGCAAGGAAGTCTGTTAGATTGACCCAGGAAGAAATCCTTGCAGGTTCTAGATATCCTCTCTGTTTGGAAAGGGGATTTGGGGATCATGTTTAAGTGTTGAGATCCCTAGATCTCCTCTCCTGTTCTACGTCTCAGAGGGGATGATCAAGACTCTGGGTGGGCATGCCCCTTGCTTCAAGAGATCTTTGCCTCCTTAGAATAGGAGAATCTCAGAGCCAGGCCCCTTCTTGCCCAGATCTGAAGGAATGCTGATGTGATGAACTAGAGAACAGAGTAACAAAATTTCTGAAACTAGAAAAAATAAGCAGTAACTGACTTAGTAGACACAAAAAGGTCCAGCTCAACTCTCAACCAATAATAAGGAAAGGGAAGAACCAACCTGGCTTACACTGCAAAGTCCTCAGAAGACTCTGGAACTGGGAGGAGGGTGCTGGTTCAGGGACTTTCAAAAGTGAGTCTCTCCAATAAGAAGGAAGGATTGAGAGCTGTTTAAGAAGTGGTGAGATCCAGAGATTCCCCTCTCCTGCTCTATTCCTATAGGGCAACAACTCTTCTCCCACCCCGAATGAATCTAAGCTTATCATCTGGAAAATATGTCTATGGAAGGTGGAGACCCCACTTCCTCCATTCTGTTTCAGAAGATCTTCTCTGGAAAATGTGACCAGGTCTCCAGAGTTCACAAGCTCTCTTCATCTGGTTAGAGGTTCCAGTCAGCTTTTTGGTGTTCTGCAACCAATGAAGAGGCCTGAAGAGTCTTCTAAAAAGAAAAGCAATAAGGCTTTCTGGAGGAAGCCAATTGTACACGAAAAAAGACTTCAAACAAATAATATCTTCAAGGAAAATTTTTTACAAAGATAGCACCTGTGAATAAAGAGCAGGCTACCATAAAAAGAAATGTTCTGAGAATATAAACGAGCTCTTGGAAATTAAGAACTTGATGTTAAAATAAAAGTCCCAAAAAGGGTTAGAAAATAACATTGAGGAAACTTCTTCAGAAAGTAGAAAAAAATGGCAACCATGTAAAAAATAAGTGAGAGAAATCATAAATGTAGTCCAGGTGGTCTCCTATGTTAATATCAGGCATTTAGAAAGGACACTAACAACAACAAAAAAAGGGAAAATACACTCCACTGAATAATTTGAAGAAAAATTTCCCAAATGAAAGGCAAGAGTTCCCAAATTGAAAAGCTCACCAGTGTTCAGAAAAACAAATGAAAACAGATCCCCATAAAGACAATCCATGCAATAGGTCCCATGGAGAGCCATGAAAGTCAATGTGCATGTGCATGTTTTTCCTTTCATAAATATACGTGGCCCCTCCTGTAGCTTATTGAATATATATTTGGCCACCCTATCAGCCTTATTCTTCCCACTCTTGAAGTGCCAGTTCTTGGCTTCAGGCCAGAGCCTATGAGAACTAAAGCTCACCTTTCTAAATTAAAAGAGAGACAACGCATGTAAAATATCAAGTTACTGGAGCACCAAAAAGAAAATTATACGAACTTCCATGGAGGAGAGAGAGAGAGAGAGAGAGAGACAACAATACATCAAAAAAATTAAACACTGCATCCAATACAAAAGAATCAGAATAATGAGATGCTTCTCAACAACAACACTGGAAGCTAGAATATACCAGGACAGTGGCTACAAAATTTGGAAGGAAACCAAAACTCTCAGCCAAGAATCTTATACCTAGGCATGCTATTAATGAACACGAGGTTAGAATTAAGACATTTTAAGACATGTGAGGACCCCAAATATTGCCTCTATATAACCCTTCTAAAGAAGCTACTGGAGGATGTATACCATCCAACAACAACAACAAGAAAAAAAGGAGCCAAGACACAGGAAAACATGCTGTGTCAGAGTCAATTCTACTTGTTCACCACACAATTTCCTCGGTCATCACACAGAAAAACTACATATACCGGCATCCATAGTAGTTGTGTGGTAACCAATATAGGTATGAGAGTCCTGGGAAATGGATTGTGGGAAGAAGTAATATAACTATTTTTGAGTCTGGCTCTTTAAAATATCCAGAATGGTCTTCTGGTCTCTTTCCCTTCCATGGTCATTACTGTGAGGCCTCATGTTTCAGATGGCTTCCTATGAGATGGAGAGCCACCTGGTCTACTATGAACTGCGACACGGATGAGAAATAAACGCTTACTAAACAGAAGCATTATTTGGGATTTGTCTGTTGTAGCAACCAGTGTTACTTTCTCACACTGATAGAAAGTGGATCTGACATAGAAACTTAAACCATGTGACATTTGCTGAGTGGGTCAGTGGTAGACAGTGAAGGAACTATCAAAAATTAGAAAGGTGGGGACACAAGTTATACATTGGCAAACATTTGATAAAACGGTTCCTTACTGTGATGTAGGAAACAGCAGCTCCAAGGACTGATTTCAATAAAAGTGTGGTGGGCATTGGCCATTCTAGGATTCATTTGGCAAGTTGTTAGAAGAAAGAGATGACCTTAAGAAACAATTGGTTGGTCTGCAAGGAGCAATGAAAAGGAGTAAAAAAGATATGAAAAATTAGTCCAGAAAGTAAGAACTGCTTGTAAACATAAAAAGGCAAGAGAGATAAAACTGTTTAACCAGCCCACAGACAAAATGAATTTCCAATGGCTAACTGAGGTACTTAAAGTTAAAACAAAACTATGTGGCCATAGCTGGGTGAGGAAGTGGCCCATGTTTATAGTAAAACTTCTCAGATAAAGTGACTTGGGTGTGACAGTCCCATTCCAGCCTAATAGCCTCCTGTGATTGCCATTAAGTTGGGAGGAGAATGCAAAGGGAAGAGGAGATGACAAAACCAGTCTATGTCTAGAAAAAAACTTTGGGTGTGGTTATTACATATAAATCAGATTGTAAGAAAATACATCACAAGTTTAGGGTTTTGAAGGAGTTATATTGCCAAATAAATTATGGGTCTGATCGAAAAAACCTCCAGCTACTTGAGATTTAAAACAACCCCTGTGGCCCAAACATCGCAACTGGAAGAGGCTTCAGTGGCTCTACAAACCTCCCTTCCCGTGGGGCATGCTGGCCCACACTCAGATCAGAGATGGCAAAGGAATAGAAAAATCAGATAGATCCTCCTGGAGAGCAGAGAAAGGGGCCATAGAGGATTACAGCCAAAGAGTTCCTTATAGGAAGCAGAATCAGTGACAATCTGGGAACACCCCTGACCCCAGAGTGAGGGGGCCTTCCCAGTGCCCAGTGGGATTTCAAAATTGCTATAGGGGAGTTTGTCTGAGGATGCCTCTTCTTCAACTTTTGAGTAGCAGTATTTATTGTTCCTAAGCTATTCTTCTACTTTGGTGTTTGTGCAGCTGAAGATTTTGTTTTTCAGTTCATAGGTTGCTGGACAGAGGGTCAGAACCATTAGAGATTATTGCCTATCACCAGGTGATAAAAATGGGACTTTGGGTTGTCTTTTGTCTCCACACTGGAAAAAAAGTGATTAGGTGACAAGTTAGGCAGACTTAGCAGAGATAATGCTAGACATTCCCTCAATGCTATTTCCTCTTCTTGGCTCACATGAAGAAACAACATATGCCCTATCTTCTTTGCTAGCCTGGGGGCCTTGCACCTGCATTCTGGCCAACAGTTGAACAAAGGCATATGAGCCATTTCTAGACCTGGCCCTTAACAATATTGTACACCAGCCTCCAGTTCTGTCTTGTCCTTTGTAGGTGACTTTGGAGGCACTTGTTCTAGATGGCCTAGATAAAAGATGAAGACCCATAACTGACCATGACATAAGAAATAAAAGTGTACTGTGTAACAGTTGGAAAGGTCAAGGTTTGTGTCAGCATTTCTTACTCATACATATGTAACATTGGCATTGGGAGTTGCAACATGGACACAAGACATGTAAAATCCCCAGGATGAATGGAGAAAACAAGCAACTTGAGGCCATCAGCCTGGACTAAGGTAGGTCTGAAAACCCTGGGAGGATAAAATGGATGGACTTTCTGGTATGAAGGGGTCTTACAACCCTGCTGGGAAATTTGAGGCTGAATAAGAACTAAAGGTAGGGAGGTGAAGGGCAGTCATTAACTTCAGGAAAGAGCAAAATGTGTTGCACAAAAGAAAAATTGTTCTTTGCTACATGTCTCACTTATAAGTAGCATTTAAAATCATAATTTTATAAGCACTGACATAACCACATTGAGCAAAGGGAGGTGGAGGTTAAAAATTTGCAAGGTTGGGAAGAGCAGGAAAAAAAAGGAAGATATTGACTTATTTTTCATATCAGGAAGCCAAATAACTAATAGTAAAACAAAAAAGGATGAAGCAATAATAGCATGCTATTCATAGATATGCATTTTTATATAAAAAAATAAATTCAAAATAATCCTTTCTGACATTCTTTCACATCAGAGGAGAAAGAATTTTAGACAAAGCCATGGTTAAATTCATGGCAATGGCCTTAAAGTTCATCATTCTTCAGTCAACCTATTAAGAGAAATAAGCCTGGCTGTGTTGGAGGTATAAGAAAAGTCCAGACAGTTAAATGTCTCATTATCTTATTTATCTACATTGTCCCAATTTCCTGTGTATCCTCTGATCTGCACAGATGACTCAAAAATGATGTCCCTGTACATAGTTTCTTCTTGAATACACCAAAAATCACAATAGTTGTTTTTTTCCTTTTTTTTCAGCTGATGTTATAAAACTAGTCACGGTATATTCACACCTACAAATCATTGCTGCTGTGGAAAACTTTTCCTATTTTTTTCCTTCTCTTTCTACTTTTATTAAGTCGAGGGTCAGCAAACTATGGCCCATGGACTAAATCAGACCCATTCTTTTTGAGTGATCCATGAGCTAAGGATGTTTTCATTTTGCCTCCCCAATTCATATATATGAATGGGGACACCCCCAAACCCAGAAGTTATTTATAAAAAATTGTGTATTTAGTCTTCCGTGTTCAAACTTCAGTCACCTTCAAAGTACTCTCTGTTTGATGCAACACACCATTTGAGATGCTTCTGCCACTGCTCAAAACAGCTTTTGAACTTGTCAACTTTGATCCCTTTTAGTGCTTCTGCCGTTTTTTTGTTTCACCTCTTCCACATTGGCAAAATGTTTCCCTTTGAGGACTTTTTTCGTCCAGGGAAACAAAGCTGTTCAGGGCAATATTAGGTGAATAGGGAGGGTAGGAGCATGGGGGTC
>CAUYQG010171042.1:0-12980 GCA_963574415.1 Tarsius wallacei | reverse complement strand
TCATTTACAACTGATGGGTACAACAATTATTTTGGAAAACTGTTTTGCAGTATCTACTAGAACTGTGCATATGCACACCCACCACTCAGCGATGCCACTTCTAAGTATATACTAAACAGAAATGTGTACAAATGTTAACGAAAGACACAAGAGAGTGTTTGTATCTTTGGTTTCTTCATAATAGACCCAAACTAAAAACTACCCAAATGTACATTGCCCAAAGGATGAATAAATGAATTGTGGTGTATGCGCACAAGGAAGCCCTACAGAGCAGTGCTTCAGGAGGCAGATCTGTATGGGTTGCTCCTGTTCCTGCATGTACCAGGCCTTCTGAGCAAAGGGTGTGTTTGAACAGCAGCCTTGACAATTAGAGATAGTGCATCCCTCTGGAGAGATTTAGACGCAGCTCAGGGTAATGAACATAGAAATGCCAACCCAACAACCAGGAAATTGTTGACATTCCAGGGTAATGGATAATCTCTGGCTATGGGGGCAGGGGAGGACAGGCAGATGTGTCAGCAGGTTCAGAACAGCTGAGCGTCTCCTAATTTCAGGTCCCTCTCCCATAGTGCAACCACTGGTCACACAGGAAACTTCTGGCCTTGTGTGAACTGGGGCGGGAGGAATTGCTATGAGTAATAAAAGGTCTATTTTTCTGATTCAGGGGTCTTGTGTTTTATGTGCGTATGTGTGTGTGTGCATGTGTAAAACTGTGGCAGGCCAATGTGTTAACTTGCAAGTAGGGTAAAGTCTCAAACCCTTCACGGTTCTGACTTACAATTAAATGAATAAACTATAATTCCATGTATAGAACATTGATGGATCTCACCGTATTGGGCAAAAGAAGCTGCTGGACACAAAATAATACGTATTAGTTTCGTGCAAAAGTAATTTTCATTTTTGCAGTTGATATTTGCCATTTGATATTGGAATACTGCCGGGCTCGGTTGCTCAGCCTGTAATCCCACGCCTTGGGAGGCTGAGGTGAGTGGATTGCCTGAGCCCGCGGGTTCGAGACCCGCCTGGGCAGGCGAAACCTCATCTCTACAATAAATCAAAAAAATTAGCTGGGCGTGGTAGTGCACGCCTGTTGTTCCGGCTACTTGGAAGGCTGAGGTGGAAGGATCGCCGGAGCCCAGCAGGTCGAGGCTGCGCAGGCCGGGAGCGTGCTACCGCCCTCCAGCCTGGTTGACAGAGTGAGACTCCAAATCAAAAAAAAAAAAAAAATCCATTAACTTAATGATCCAATCATTCAAGCTACTGAAGTAAGTTTGGTTTGATAATCATAAGACACTAAATGAACAAAACATTTAACTTGTGGACCTATTTCTATGGGGTAAATCTTCTTTAGATGTTAACAGATATCTTATTGAACATTTGGTAGAATTTGGTGACCCGTCAGCAGCTTTCTTTTCAATCCATAGCCAATATGAATAATAAATATAAAAAGAATTTTAAAAGGACAACAATTAAATACCATCTTTTTGTGCTACTGAGTGATCCAAGCAGCAGGGCCTACACTTCCTCAATAGTAACAATGAAAAATTCTTTAAAAAAGAATATAATGCCAGGGGTTGACTTTTGAGTGCTTATAGAAACTGTTCAGGTACAGAACTATGTGCTTCTAGTTAATGTCAACCTAAGGAAATAGAATAAACTCTTACTGCTTTATCTCCAATTAAAAGCATTGATATGAACACCTACAAAAGTTCTTGTTGAACTTTAAAATAGATGTTCTTTGCCTTTTTCACAGATGAGAAAATAAGGCCTAAAAAAGTTTAGAAACCTGACCAAGTAAATTGGCCACATTCTTCAAGTTTAACAAAGATAATCATCTTTCACACTTGGAAAAAATAACTGAAATCTGAACAATTACTCAACAAATTCCATTTGTTGTGAGGTATATGGACCACAATCTTTTTCTCTGGCTCTTTCTGTATCATTTCTTATTTTATTTCATAAATAATAATTAAGCATCAAATATACTCAGTGTATACAACTTATAAGCAACTACTTCCATAATGTTGATTTGTAAATCCTTTTATTTTTTCCAAGATTTCCAAAATAAGGTATGAAGCAACTATATTTATTTACCATTCATGCGATATTGGTACTCATTAAGCTAGTAAAAAGCAGAACTTGGTTTAAAACCTAGGTTTGTGTAACCACAACTTCCTTATCTTTTTACTATCCTAATTCTGATATGACCTGGAATACTTAATAGTGCAAATATTTTTACTTGAGCACCGATGCTTCACAAAAAAAGTTTTGCTTTCTATGGCCACTATCCTTTACAAATTAATGTAAAGAGAATTGAATAAGGAAGACATTAAGACAAGGAACCAGGTTTTCCTTCAACTTGCATTTTTTTAAAAATCTCTTTGGATCCCCATTTGTCTACTTACTACCCTTTGCCCACACACTGTTCCAGGATTAATAAAGTTTGTTACATATTGAATGAACAAATTTATTAATCTAGCTACTTGCCCGCCCTACCAGCCTATAAATCTGTCATCATAATAAGCAAGATTAAAAAACAAAACAAAACCTCATAATGAGAGAAAAAAAAAAATCAGACACTACAGGAATGTCTGGATAGGGAAGGAGCTCCACACACACACAAAAGTTTCCTATTAATTTATATCCTTAAGAAGATTACTTCTGGAGGGGTATTGGTTCCTTTTTCCAGCAAAAGCAGTTGTGGGTAGTTTGGGCTCACCTTTTAGCCTTTGGTTTCATTAAGAGCTCAGCACCCTGGGTGGAGAACTGGCTAGGTTAGTTGTACCTGAATAAGAAGAGCTTTATTACACCATTGGAAGGAAGGAGCCATATACAACTCTGACAGTGACGCTCTGGACACTAAGAAACCCCATCAATCTTTCCAGTGGTTCCTATTCTTTAAAATCAATTTTATAAGGATAAAATTTGCATATAATAAGATACAACTATTTCAATGGTATAGTTTGATGAGTTTTGGCAAATATATGCATATTTGTTGTGAACACGCTCAAAATCAAGATATGCCAAATTTCCGTTATCTCCACACATTTCTTTATGCTGCTTTCCAGTTAATCGACCCTCATTTCACACCCAAAACACTGATCATTATTGATGGGTTTTGCCTTTTGAAGAACTACAGTACATATGAATGTAATCATTCAGAATATACTCTTTGTGTCTGGCTATTTTTCTCAGCATAATGTTTTGAGATTCATCCATGTGGTTTTGCTTATTACTATTTCATTTGTTTGTACTGCTGAGTAGTATTTTCCTATGTATATGTCACAATTTGTTTAGCTGTTTGCTTGTTTTGGGATATTTTGGTTGTTCACAGTTTTTGGTTGTTATGAATCAAGCTGCTATGCACATTTTTGTATGTGTTTAAGGAGACATGTTTTCATTTTTCCTGGTTTTCATTTAGAAATGTAACTACTGAGTCATATGGTAAATAAATTTCCAACTTTATAAGTACTTGACAAACTGTTCTTCAAAGTGGTTGTATAATTTTACATTTTTGCTAGAAATGTGTGCGAGTATAGTTGAATATATTGAGATAATAATGTTTCTTTTAAATTTTTTTCTGTCAGTATGGTATGCCACATTGATTTATTTTTGAATGTTAGACAAACCTTGCATTTTTGAGATAAATCTCATTTAGCCTATTTCTTTACTTCAGGATATTAGTTTGTAGTTATCTTTGATAGTGATGTCTTTGTCTCGTTATAATAGCGTAAGATGATAAAATGATAAGTTTATACTCTTCCTCATTTTCTGAAAAAGCTTGTAAAGGATTTGTACTATTCCCACCTTAGAAATTCTACCTTAGCAGTCTTACATTGCATTCATTAATGATAACATTTGGGACTTGAATGTACTTTTATTGTGAGCATGATCTCTTTTTTCCCATTTATTTTTAGTTGACACATAATGATATGGGAGTGATATTTAAATTAGCATTTCCATCACCTCGAATCTCTTTAACTGATATTGGACAATATATTTGTTCATTTCATTTCAGTTGTCAAATTTATTGGTACAACGATGCTCATAGTAATCTCTACTGTCTTTTTAAAGTCTGAAAATTGTAGTAAAACCTCCCTGGCATTTCTAGCATAAGTAATTTGGGCTTCTTTGGTTTCCTTAGTCAGTCTCCATAGAAGTATATCACTTTTATATATTTTTATGAAGAAAAACAGATTTTATTTAATTGATTTTTCTCTATTGCTTTCCAGATTCTGTTTTAATAATTTCTGCTCTTTATTACTTCTTTTCTTCTACTTACTTTGAGTTTAATTAGTTCTTTATCTAATTTCTTAAGGGGAAAAGCTTACATCATTAATTTTGTAATTTTTTCTAGATTGTTATCACTTTCACTCAATTTCAAATATTTTATTTTCTAGTTTTTAAAGTTTGAGAATTATTTTCAAATATTTTTCTGTTGTTGATTTAAATTGGTTTAAAATCAGATTTAAATTGGTCAAAAACATACCTTGTGTGATTTTAATTCTTTTAAATGTATTGTCTGTGGGTTTTTTTTTTTTTTTTGGTCTTTTTTTGGTGAATGTTTTATTTGCACTTTAAAAGAATGTGAATTCTGCTATTGTTCTATAAACAATATTTTGTTTGAAAAAGTTTAGATAAAAACTGAAGAATTGGAGCTTCCAGATCGCTGAACATGTGAAGATTTCTGTAGGGTGGTGCTCCTAGAGAGGGCATAGAAGCTCCATGCCCCTTCCCACATGCCTGGCCTTATTCATCTTTTCATCTGTAATTCTTTGTAGCATCTTTTTAAATAAACCAGTAAATGTCCACCACGTGCTCCTCTAAGCAGAACCTTAGAGGGCAAGGCGGGCACTATTACTTTCAACGATGGGAGCTCTCCTAACTCCTCTGCAGGCACCCAGGCACTGGATAAACCCGTCGACAAGGAGGGCAAGAAGTGAAGTTGGAATCAGCTGACTGGCCACTATAACAAGCTCTGGTCAGGGAAGACCCACACCAGGAAGCGGGTCTCCAGCTACATCCAGGTGCTGGCTTCTCATGAAGTTCACAGGATCCAGGGTAAATGAAAGGCCCTGAAAGTTAAGGACAAGGCCCTACAGTATATAGCTGCGGTTTCATGTGCACAGATAACTTCTCCTGTGGCTTGGCATAGCATCACAGCCCATGCCAGGACCCAGGCTGCCCAAGTAGTCTCAGGGCTTTGGCAAGGAGCTTTGCCTGGCCAAGGCAGAATGTCACATGATGCGAACCTTTCTCAACAAACATTCACTATCAATTTCCGTAGCTTCTGTCATGGTTTGAGTGTCCTGCGGGACCTATGTCATTGTCCTCAGCACCCCCAACACCCCCGTGGCAGAGTCACGGTGTGGCCAACTCCAGGTTTTGGATGCTGGAGTTCTCTATCTTCCTAAAGCAGCAGCAAGACCCAATAAGATACAATCACCTGTTCGTGCACATTGGCCTGTCAAGTCCCCACAGCTACTGTGACCCCTACCTTGAAGCCATGGACTTCCACTGGACCTTTGACAAATTTCCAGAGAAAAAGAATGGGATCAAAAAGCTCTTTGCACTGGAACCCTCCAATGTCTTTTTTCTCTTGAAATTCCTGACAGAACTCAACATCAATATCAATGACGAAGGCAGCTTTTTCTATGGAATCTCCCACCAGTACCAGAGTCTTTAAACATGATAATCACCTGTTCCACCAAGGTCAGCTCTTTCGGCAAGCAGGTGGTGGGGAAGATTAAGAGAGTGTGCTTGCTATGAGAATGGTCACTACTCAGACCACATCCATCAGCCCCTGCTTTGTGAGTGCATAATCATCTTCATCCACAAGCTAAATTAAGCACCTACCCGAGAAGTACACAATGAACAAAAAGTACCAGAGAATCTCACCACCCCACAGGCGGTCACCAATGGAGACACACAGGAGATCTTGCTGTGCTTTGTATATGTCTTTGAAGTATCAGTCAGTGAGTACCAAGCTCAGCACCACATCTACTTGCTGGTGAAACAATGCAAGACTCAGGGAGTAGAGGGGGAAAGAGATGTGTGTGCATAACACAAGGACATGGGGCAGGTACCTGCAGGGCAGCCCCCTAAAGTGCCAGGAGAGCTAAGATGGTGATCATGACTCTATTCAGAAACAAACTGTGACTGAACCAGCAGTGCCTAAGCTCAAATAAAACCAAGATGTTGTGTAAACAAACAAAACAACAAAAAACTGAAGACCTTTCTAATAATCAAATAAAAGTTAAGAACTTGTGTTATGCTTAGCAAATCCATCCAGATGTGGCTAAAAGAAATTTTAATTTCAATTTTTATAATTCAATTAAACATGCATTTTAATTTAACTTATTTGCAGTGTGTAGTTCTGATGAAAATGTTTGTTTATACAGTTATACAAGAGTGCTTTCAGAACCAAGAAAAGAAAATAACTAAATATTGATCTCATTCCATGTATCTCTTTCTATCTCTTGGGATACTAGCCTAAATCAGGATAGAATTGTAGTCACTTTTCTAGTTTCTGAAACTAGTACCACATTCAGTGATAGGAAGGTACCCTCAGTCCAAACAATGCTCTGCACTACTTCACAGACTCATCAGTGCCCAGAGTCCTCTGAAGGTCAGTAGCAAGGAAGCTACCTAGTATTCATTGGGCTACCTTGTATTCATTTTCATAGTTCCTCTTTAGAGAAGAAACCTATGGAACCACAATGCTCCACACAAATAATTATTTATATATAAATTCCATCTTCTGACCTTCTTAGATATCATGGCTCCAAAGAAAGCAGAGAACAGCATTTTTTTACACCACCTTTGGAGATGTGTATCAAATACTCTCGTCCTCTTCTCCTTCTGGAAATATGGATAATTGTACTTTCTTACATATCTTATGGTTGAGTGGCCATGTGACTAGGGTTACATATGAGTTGTTGAAAGAAATGGCACATTATCATGCAGCGATTAATCCTGATGCAAGACCCAGAAGACCCTCTTTTCTCTGTCACCTTTCAGCAATGTTCTGCAAAGAGGCTGTCCCACAGGATTTTGTCAGGGTGGATATGACACTAAACAGTCCTGAACCTAACTGATAGGTATGTAATATAAACAAAATATGAACCTACAAAAACTACTGCAATTGGCAGTTATTGGCAACAGTAGCATAAATTGGCTTAATCCAATTGATTTATAGGTCAATCAATGAAATACTCAGTTACTGGAAAGAAAACAATGTGAAAAACACCAGTAAGTCATTTGTAACCTTCTTGCCCAGAAGGAAATAAGAAATTAACTTTAAAAATACTCTACTGATGCTAATTTCTAATGGTACCCATTTAACTTTTTAAATAAGAATTTAAAAAATTTTTTGTCACTTGCCATCATTCACTGTAGTTTTAATATTCTATATGTTCTCAGAATCTCAGACAACATACAACTTTTAATATCCTGTACATACATTAAATATATGTAAGTAACTAATGAAATAATATAAGAAACACAAAGTATTTTCAGGTTAAATAGTAATGATAGACAAAATGGTACAATTGTTGAGTTAAACTGTAGTCTCTCCCACTCTTAATAGGTTGAGATTTGGCTATCATGACTTAATAGAATGGTCTCTTTTGATAGTGAAGCAGAGGATAGAGAATTAGATTTGGGTGTGGTAGCGCACGCCTGTAGTTCCAGCTACTTGGAAGGCTGAGGCGGAAGGATCGCCGGAGACCAACAGGTCAAGGCTGCGGTGGCCGGGAGCCGCCACTGCACTCCAATCTGGGAGACAGAGTGAGACTCCAACTCAAAAAAAAAGAAGTTGAAATCTTGCTCTAATTCTCAGAAAAGCTGACTTCCATTAGTTGCTCACGTCACATAAATAATCTGAACTTTACTCATGTTTTCAGAAGTTTTTAAACCCTGTAGCGCTTTATTCTGAATGCAAAGCTCAGACATTTCTTACCTTAGGAAAGGTTGATATATGAATACCCTTAATAGGTGATATTGGGGTTGAACACACCTTTCTCCTTGCTGGGCATGCACAAGAAAATCCTCTACTTCATGTATATATCTTAGCTCGCATACCAATGAGCTCTTTCTTCTTTCCCTTTTCTGCCCTTTCTTAAGCTGTCGGAGTTGCTGGAATGGAAAAAAAAAATGGGTGCAAGTTGCATGTAACTAAATTTCACGTTAGTGCGAGGAGGAAATGGGCAAAATCAAGTCTTGATGACTAATTTGAGACTTCATCACCATTCTATTTCTGAGAGATGATACATTCTTTGATCAAAACAACCAAGTGAAAAACCTAGTTTTGGAACCCACAATGGTTTAATAAAGATTGCTTAGGACAGTATCTCTTCTGTTCCTTTCTTTTCCATTATCCCAGTTGTGAACTTCCCAATTTGTAAAGGAAGACAAGCCTAAACTTTTTTTCTGACCTCTACATAATTTGGCCTTTTCTAATCTTTCTCTAAAATCTTGCAACCTTGAGTCAAAGCCTGTCTCCATGCTCATTTGTGACTGCCAATTTCTCCTTCATATCTAAACACCATATTCTCAACTCTCACATGGGCATAAAAATACCTGCCCTGAAAATCAAATAAGATATAGATATATAGCTTTAATAGTCTAATATATATAATAGTCTAATATATATATATAATAGTTTAATATATATACAATGTGGTGTATATATATATAATGTGGTCATATCATATCTTTTAAAATATTTACATTTTAGAAGAGGGTATACATTATAGATTACTTATGATATAAGTGAATTATATTACTTGTTACATATTTTTTATATTTCATACCACTTAATAGTCACTTTATACTTAATTGTCATTTTCTATGTTGTTTTGCTTTCTCACTTAAAAATTCTTTAAAAAACCATCTAGACTCTAAATGAAAAAATAAAATTAAATCTTTTTTAAAAAGTTCTACAAGATTTAAAGGCACTTTGTCACTAACTATGCCTAGCAGAATGTATTTATAACAAAACAAATGAAGGTGTTGATGAAACAAGAATGGGAGAAAGTTGATGGTTGTTGAGGGTGGGTAATAGGATTTTACAGGGTTTATTGAAGTGTTTTCTTGACTGTTGACTGTTAATGAAAAATGAAAATTATTATGAGTTTATAAAAACTGAAGCAGTATTAATAATTTTCAGTTTTGCTGTATTTTAATGATTATTATTGATCTGAGATGTTACCTCCTCATAAACATTTTATAAGATTCATTATCCTAACACCACATTCTTTAAATAATAAGAGCCCTCTTTATGTGATTTAAAATGATCAGTCTTCCTCATAGCCATAGCTTCCTACATAAATGTGTAAAGTTTAGGCTAAGACTTTATTTTTGGGTTCTTTTATCACAACAAAGATAGATTGAAACAGATAACTGGTTTTAGTCAAATAAAAATACTTAGTTTTCCTGTTCATTTGTTTAGACTCCATTATTTAATATTTCCAAATATTCTAGGAACAAACACTCAAATGCTCTGATTTTATTTTCTGACTTGTCTCTTTGGCATCCAAGAATGGTGTCTAACCTTGGGTTACCACAAAGGCCTTTTGACTAATCCTGTAAAGGCCCCGTGCACAAAAGAGGCACAATAGCCCCAGGTAAGACAGTTTATGAGGCTAACAATAGAGTGCTCCAGGGCAAGCTGTTAGGGTAGTCAGCTCTTTAGCAAGCTGTTTTCAAGAGGGGGAAGCCAATGACTGCTGCAGAAGTCAGCTGGAAATTAACAAAAGGTTCCCAAACAGAAAGTGATCTGGGCTTCTCATTTAAAACAGAAAATGCTGCGTGCTTTGACCGCAGCAACTAGTCAATGAACCAAAGCAAAAGTGCCTTGCAAGCCAATAGACTAGACAAGTTCAAGTTTATTAATTTTTAGACACTAAACAAAAACTGAATTCTTAATAAACCAACTCGGCTTTTCCAGAATTGATATGTGGCTGCTTGATTCCAGCTTCTGGGTGATTATAAGGACAAACATTATAAAGAAAAAATAGCCATGTTTGCTTTAGGTGTGCTTCTTATAAAAAGAATAAAAGTGCCTACTTAGAAGGCAGCATATACAATAGTTTAATATGTGGACATTAGAATCAAACTGAGTTAAAATCCATGATTCTTCTATTTAATAGTTGTGTGGGCATGAGCAAGTTACTTTACCTCCCACTTTTTAGTTGCCAGATGGGGATAAATATAATGGCCCTGATGCAAATAATGTTAGGATTAAGTAAACTAATATAGGAAAAACTTTTTGGGGGGCATCTGGTTTATGGTGACAACAGTGCTAACTATTTTATTTATTACTGTAAACATGTGCATCTAAAAATGGAGAGAAAATGTAGCTTAGAGGTCAAGAGCACAGTTCTGGAGCTAGACTTCCTAAGTACAAATCATAGCTCAACTAATTTTTGCTAGTTTTTTTCCATTTATATGGTAGAGCTATTAATAGTAACTATATCATGAGTTTTGTTTCAGGTTTAAATGATTAAGTGTTTATGAAGCTTTCTAGACAGTATCTGGCACATAGGAATCACCGTGTAAATGGTTGTTTTATAAAGTAAATTGTATATGAACTTGTTCAAGTTGTGTTGGCATCACAGCAATTTTATTCAAAATTGTTTCCAAATTGGAAGCAACCCTATTTTTTCAACTTTATTGAAGTATAACTGATAAATAAATGTCATAAATTTAAGTTGCAAAATTGACATGTATTGCAAAGTATTATCGTAATCAAATTAGTTAACCCATCAAAACAACGCACATTTTAATTAGGAATAGAATGAGGATATTATGGTTAAAATTATGCAGAGTAATGCTACTCAGCAATTAAAAAAACAGATTACTGATACATAAAACAAGATACATTGTATTGTGTGAAATAACACTGACCAAAACATGGTGCCTACTGTACGATCCCATTTATATACAGTTAAGAAATAAGAAAAGCTAATTTATATTAAAAGAGGTTACAGCAATGGTTAACTTCTGGAGGAGTACTGATATGAGTAAGTCATGAGGGAATATTCTGTAATTTTGGACATGGTCAATATATTAATCTGAATGTTGATTAAAAGGTAATACTGATATGCAAATTTTATAATGACATATATTGAAAAATCATACACTTTATACGTCGTTTAATTTTTAAAAACTAATATATTTTATTACACATCACCTATTTTACTCCAAGATAACACTAACTGTCCATCGATCCAAGCATTTGCTCATCTAGTTATTTAAAATATCTTAGGGCACAGATTTTGGATTCAGACTGACGGGTTCAAATCCAGATTCTCCTGCTGGAGAATCTCCCTTATTCTACTCCCTTATTCTACTGAGCTTCTATCTCCTGATCTGTCAAATGTTATTATTGCTAATTTTGGGGGTTATTCTGAGGAACAATTTAGATAATGTAAATAAAGTACTTAATGAAATACTCGGCACATAATAAGTGTTTGATAAATAATAAAATAATATTTTTATAAATGCTATGCTTCTGTATGATAATATGTACAACATATGCTACTAGATAATGTAATTGAGCAAGGTAAATAGGAAAATGTTCTCTCCTTCAAAGAGAAGAAGGTTCAAAAACAGCTATGAAGGAGATATAAAATACTTTCACCTAAGACCTACAGCCCTAAGTCAGACAATAGTAGAGAGATCACAGGATTGAGGGTCATAAATAGAGTGTCTACACCTGTTTTCAGGCTTTGTATTTTAAGGCAAGTCATGTATGCAGGGTATTCTCCATACACATTCTAAGAGTTATGGTTTTGAACTTATAGAAAAGATATACAAATGCACACATTATGCTTAAGTATTAATGAAACACTTCAAATCACAGTACTTTAATCAATAAAGTACAATTAAAATATAATAGGTTATTTTTACTATACTAACTAAGCCTACTGGCAGTCAACAAATATATGACACCAAGGTATACTTACGTCCTAGTGCTTATAAAATTCCATTACTCTACTGACTCCCATACAACCTCACTGGTATTTTCAAGATTAAAATTGTACTATTCTTAGTCATTGTCCAGTATTTTATTTTTTTAAAACTTTAAGATTGACAAATAAAATTCTTATACATTTATGGTATATACCATATTATATGTATACATTGTGGAATAGCTAAAACAAACTAATTCCAATATTTTCAATGACTATGTTTAGCCTAGTACTGCCACACTATCGTCCAGCTATGAGAATTTTTAGATAATTTTATATAGATAATTTTAGATGGATGTTTAATTCCAAGAATAATGCTGATCTATTCTGTGTACCCTTTACTTCATTTTCCCTATGGCACCTTTATGCCAAATTATAGTACAAGATTGCAACCAAGATATAGACATTAATATAATCAACTGCTCTTACTTAGATTTTCCATTTTTACTTGCACTCAATGTCTGTGCCTTTCATGCTGTATAACTTTATCTATGGGATACCAAACAGTCCCATAACGATAAGAATCCCTCATATTATACTTTTATATCAGAACCAACTTGCCCCTGTCTGCCCACCTCTGACCACATAGAAACCAATTGATCAGCTCATGATATTAAAAATTGTGTTATTTTAAAATATTATATAAATTGAATTGTACAGTATATAATCTTTTGGCATTGAGTTTTTTACCTGCACAATTCTGTGGAGATTCAATGTGTTGTGTGTAAAATAATTTGTGTCTTTTCACTTCAGAATAGTTATTCCATGGTATGCATACTCTAGTTCGTTCATCCATTCACCTATTGACGAACATCTGGATTGTTTCAAGTGTTTACTGTTATAAAAATATAGGTATAACAGGAATTCATATGGAAACACAAACGACCAAGAATAGCCAGAACAATCCTCAGCAAAAAAAAAACAAAGCAGGTGGTATCACATTGCCAGACTTCAAACTCTACTATAGAGCTACAATAATCAAAACAGCTTGGTATTGGTACAGGA